>PVLA01004615.1:0-170242 GCA_004027455.1 Hydrochoerus hydrochaeris
CTCCTCTCTTCTTCTTCTCCTTCTTGTCTCTGCCTTTCTGTTTCTCTCTGTCTCTGTTTGTCTCTGTCTGTTTCTGTCTGTCTGTCTCTGTCTCTTTCTGAGTCTCTGTCACACACACACACACACACACACAGTGAGGTGGTGGCTGTCTATAAACCAGGAAGAGAGGTTTCAACTGACTTTGAACATGTTAACCCCTTAATTTAAGAAGTCTAGCATGCAGAACTATGAGAAAGCATGTTCCTTTATTTAAGCCCCGTCTGTGGTATTTGACTATGTCAGCCCAAGAAGACTGATCCTCAGGCCCACCAGCAAAGAGAAAATGTGGGTAGGGAAGTCTTGTCTCCTGAGCACTTTTGCCTGTAGAGAGCTGGCCCATCCATCACTCATACGGGCACAGGTTTTAGGCCTCCCCATGACTTTGTGGACATGCAAAATATTTTGATTTCTTTTTAAAAGCTCATAAGATAAAAAATTTCCATATTGAAGAAATGAAATTTCTATGAGCTACAAAAATCTGTTAAAAGTGAGAAGAACCCACGAAGGCAAAAGTACAGAGGGCTTATGAAGGAATCTCATGATGTAGCCTGGCATGTGCCTGGTCTCACCTAGCTGTTTTATATCAGGCACCAGCAAAGCATGATCACCAGGCCAAGTCCGGCCTGCTGTCTGCTTCAGCAAACACACATGGTGTGGCAGATTTATGCTATTAAGATAGCGCTGGGAAGTGTGGCAGAGATTACAGGGTTCACGAACACAAAAGCACCTGCTACCTGGCTCTTTACGGATAAATTGCCAAGCTCATCTTCATAACTATAGGTTGAGTTAATCCTGTGAGGTAGGGCATTTTATCTATTTTTTTCAAAATAAGGAATCTGAGGCTGGGAGAGGTTAAATGACTTACTGTGGGTACCATAGATTTCCAACAGAAAAGGTTGACTTTACAGGAAACTCACGTTCTTTCTACCACAATCGGTACTAGCCAGGAAGGATGTGTTGAGTACACTTCCTTCCTGAGAGTGCTTTGCTTGCTTAATACACAGAAAGAAGCTGCAACATTTGAGTGAAACTTGTTACCAAAGTTAACTTCACTTCAACTCATGTGTCCTGGGCCAAGCAGGTTCTTCTGCTTGAGGCCATAGTTTGATTCCTGGTACAAAAAAAAAAAAATTGTGATAAAATACATATAACATTTCCCATCATTACTATTTATTTATTTGTCTTTTTGAGGTAAGGTCTCACTATGCAGTTCAGGCTGGTCTTGAACTTGCAATGATTCTCCTGCTTCAGCCTCTCAAATGCTGGGATTACAGGCATGAGCCACCATTCCCTGCCATCTTTACTGTTTTTAAAGTGTACAGCTGAGTGGCATTAAGTACATTAATGTTGCTATGCAACCATCACCCTCATTCATCTCCAAAATCCTTTTTTCATCTTGCAAGTCTGGAATTTTGTACACATTAAATGACTCTCAATTTGGCCCCACCTGCTTAAGTCCCTGACTTCCGCCCTTCTACTCCAGCTCTGTGAATATGACCACGGTAGAAACATTAGATAAAGATAATCATACAATATCTGTCCTCTTGTGACTAGCTTACTTCATTTAGCATATGTCCTCAAGTTTCATGTATGTTGAAGCATATCAACATTTCCTTCATTTTAATGGGGAAATAATATTCTATTGCATATGCCATACTTTGCATATACGTATCTTTCAATGGACATTGGGTTCTTTCACCTTTTGGTTATTGCAAAAAGTGCCAGCGGTTACTTATACCAAACACCCAGAATGAAGGTATACATTATATGTCATCAACATGTATAGCAAGCTCCTCCCATACCTTGTCACAGTCCAGGAAGTTTATATTTGTAATTCTGAGAGAAAGTTATTGGAATTCTAGCAGGTTAGTTCCAATCTACCACATCTAGTGTGACCTACAGTGAGAATAAAGACACTGAGATATATTTACAGTTACGGGGAGCCGTAGGGGTCCTGAGTCCACCAGAACAAAGCTTAGACTCAGGGCCAAGGGCAGGGTTTGTTTATTCATGGAGAAGGGAGAGAGGCCTGAGGGTGAGTGCCTGTGAAAGTGGCGGGAAGTACGTGAGTGCTATGAGCTGGGCCAGGTAGGAGGCCTGAAGTCACCTCGGCAGTGTGCAGAGAGAAGAATATGCAGAAAGAGTACTCTGCATGATCCAGTTCGGGGCAGAATCTAATCTTTTTTTTTTTTGTACAGGTGATGGAATCCATGACTTTGTGCTTGCCAGGTAGGCGCTTATGTTACTGCACTAAATCCCCGGCTAGTCTCCAATCCTCTATGCCCGGGGAAGTCGTATCCTCTTATCTCAAGGCTTGATCCCACCTGACAGCGTGGAGCATGGTTCTCCATCCCTCTAGGCTCACACTTGATTTTTGGGAGCTAGGGGAGGGGAAACACTGACTGTTGCCATGTTTTAAAGACCACACATTCGCACCTCAGATGGGCCAATTTGCATGGCTTAAAGCCAGTTGAAGGGATAAGGAAGAGTCCTGGCCAGCTCTGTACATATCAATACATGGAAATAAGGCCAGGTTTAGCCAAAGGAAATAATTGCTCTTCTTTCAAGGAAAGTGTCCAGATGGTCCTCCACAAACATGGACTAAAATTCTACTACTACTGCTAGTACTACTACTACTACTACTACAGAATGGGGATCTACAAACAGAGAGAGGTAGGTGAGGAGGGGAAGAGGGAAAATAATCAAGATGTGTCATGTACATGCATCTATTCCCTAAGATGAATATCAACGTCATGCACTCCCCACATTGCAAACATACACTAATAAAATGAAATTTTAGAAAGTAATGTTGCTGTGAATGTGGAGGCACTGATACCTCTTTGAGATCTTCCTTTTAGTTCTTTTGAGGATGTACTCAGAACTGGAATTGCTGAATCATATGGTAATTCCACTTTTTCAAGGAACTGCCATATTGTTTTCCCCTGAAACTGCACGGTTTTCTTTTCTCACTCAATGTGCACAAAGGTTTCAATTTCTCTGTACCCTTGTCAAGACTTGCTGATTTCTAGTAGGTTATTGGTCATCCTAATGGTGAATCAATGTCATTGTAGTTTTGATTTGTACTTGTCTAGTGGTTATGATGTTGAACATCATTTCCTGTGCTTTTTGGCCATTTGTATATTTTCTTTAAAGAAATATGTACCTAAGTCTTTTGCCCATTTTAAGTTGTTTGGTTCTTCTTGTTGATTCATGGAAATTTTTTATATATGCTACATATTAACTCCCCATTAGGTGTATGATATACACCCCTGCTTAAAGAGTGATGGTTTTCCCTTCAATAAAATGATTCATTGATTTCTTGTGAGAATTTGATGAGAAGCAGTATAATGCAGCTGGCCCTTTTGAAGTCCCTATCAGTACTGGCTAACACTGCTGGTCCTGATTGTTCCAAGCCCTGAAATGACCTACACTGGCCATGAAGAGAAAAGTTTGTTGACAGGAAAATGTCATCAAATACCAAAAGAATAAAAAAATAGAACTTGAACTTCCCAAGGAACACCAGAAAATATGAGAACCCAATTCATAACCCACTGGACACTCAGCTCAACCCTGTTCTCCTTCCATCCTCTGCCAGCTCTCAGGGCTTGGTTCAAGTGCCTCCCTTAGAGGCTGATGAGATGGGGATGATGCATGAGGCTGCAGGTTTTCTTTCTGGAGATGATGAAAATGTTCTGAAATGGACAGTGGTGACAGACGCACCACTCTGTACACTGTGTGCGGTTAAATGTTCAAGTGCTGTGGTCCTCCTTTTGTGGGTTCGGTTTTCTGGGGTTTCTGTTATCAAGGGTCATCATGGTTTAAAAATACTAGATGGGGAAGTCTAGAAATAAGCAGTTCATAAGTTCTGAAATAACTTTTTGGCACTTTTTTTTTTGCACAGTTGAGAGACAGAAAAAGATGAAAAGTCTCTATTGGAGGCACAGGAGGGCTGTTGGAGACTTCAAGGATCCTCAAAAAGTGGGAGCTGAGAAACGGCTTTTATGGAATTGACCTAGCGGGGAGAACTTGGGTGGTTGTGGAGTCGTGGGACTGGACAGGGCTTGGCGCACATGCGGAAAGGGAGCGGGAGGGTTATTTCTGGAACTAGAAGAACACAGAAGTTACTTTTGGAGAGATCAGTTGCTTCTCAGGGCTGGTGCCAAGTTGGGCGGACGTCATGTTAGAGATAGCTAAGCCCCAGGTTGGCAGAACCCATCACTTTTATTATAGTCTATTGTTAATTGTGTTCTGTTTTATTGTTATTATTATTATTACTATTATTTTGTACCAGGAATTGAACTGAGGACCTGGTGCTTTTCAGGCCGGTGCTGTGCTGCTGAGCTATATTCCTGGCCTTTAATTTTTGTTGTTATTCTTAAGATGTGTAACGTATAAGTTAAGTGATTATATGTATATGTATATAGGAAAAAGAGATACATAAAGTTAGGTACTATCTGTGCTTTCATGCATCACCAGAACATCTTGGAAGGTATCTGCCCCTGTGGGTGTGGGGAGTTTACTATATTTAAATCGTATCTCAATAAAACTGCTTTAAAAAAAATCTCTTCACATTCTGAGGATGAAACTCTGAGAGCTGAAGTCATTGACCCAGGATCACATGGCTCATGTGGCTCACATGGCTCACATGAGTCACCAGCCAATGACAGAACTGGGATTGAGGGCCAGCTGCATACACCCAAAAGACAGCTTGTTCCTCCCTCCTATGCTACTTGCATCTAAGACCAGTTCAGGAGGTATAGTTTTTGCCCTAACAAGAATTAAATATTTCTCTAAAGAGTGATAGCATCTTACTGCTGTTATCTTTAAGTGACAGACTTGCTTTCTTCTTTGTCCTTTTTGGCATTGTTTGTGCATTTCAATATAAGTTTAAAACATCTTTTAAAAATAAGGCATTACTCGAGAAACACAGGTGACAGTACTCAATAGGCATTGAGGGAACAATTGCTGCTGTCACTGTGCAACTGAGTGTATCTCTATGTGTATCTTTATGTGGCAGGCTCTGTGCTCAGTTTCCAAGGCACAAATTAGAAGGGACTCTTGTTCTTTCATTCATGAGGAAATCGAGATGTCCAGGAATGAAGTGGCTTGTCCAAGGAGAGACAGCATGTGACAGTGAGGCCAGGGCTTGCCCCCAGGTCTGTTTGTTTCTGTTTCCCATAGAGACCCTGTGTAGTCCAATAGAAGCAAAGATCTGGCCATCACTGCTGGCCACGCTCACTGGTTGTGGTGTCTACTTCCAGGCTCCACAGAAGGGAAGATCGTAGGCCAGCAGAGTAGGCAAGAGGTAAAGGCACAGGGGCCATGCTGTATAGGAACATTTGAGGCTCTCAGAGGTCAGGAGGTGGGGCCATGACACCATCACTGCCTCAAACTCTGTTGGGCTGTTCTGGTTGTGTGCATGCGTGCGTGCATGCATGTGTTTGTGTGTGGTGGCTTTGTAAGGCCAAGATAGAAAGGCTAATTTTCAAACTTGAGTGGGAATAAGTTAAGATCTAGAGATGAGATTGGGCAGCCTTTGGGGCTATTGTGAGCTCCATCACCAGAAGTGTACAAACTGAGGCTTCCTTGTATGTTGGCAAAGATGTGACAAGTGGATTCATTCTTTGAGTAGATACTGAATTCAATGATTAGTCAGTTTAGTCTACCTGTTAGCTCTCAGTGGCTTAGACTTATTTTTTGATTTTGAGTTGGCTATGGATGGCTGGGCTTGGGTTTGGTTCTGCTCTGAAAGAGGCAGGAGAATAAGACTACAGGCTAACATCTAAGGATGAGTGCAGCCTGTGAGAGATTGTCTGTGGTGGGCAAATAGAAGATGGATTTTAGCATCACAGTTGATTTCAGGATATTGATTTGAAGCTATCGCTTGCGCTGTTACCGTGCAGTCACTATGCTCCATCACTCTTAAGTTTCCATGAAATTCTGTTACCCCCAGAAGCTCCTGTTCCTGGCAGTTTAGCTGGGAGGTGAAGTAATCATTAGCCAGCCTCTCACACCAGGGGAGGATGGAGACAAAGGTAGCATGGAGAGTAAGACCAGCTAGGAGAAATGTAGGTACCTTAAGTGGAACTGTGAGTTGAGCTACTTTTATTTAACTGTCAAAGAATAAACCTAGATAAGCAAGCCAGAAGGAGCCAGGGTCTCTTGGTGGATCTGACTTCTTTCTGGGATGCTTTTGGACTTGACAAAAAGTCTTTTTCAGCTTGAACTAAACTGCCATCCTAATGCTGAGACAGAATTGTGTCCTCACAGTGTTGAGGAGAACAGTTATACTGGGCAGCTTTGCATCACTGTAACAAATATCTGAGGTAATCAATTTAAAAGGAGGAAAGGATTGTTATGGCTCATGGTTTCAGAGTATGGTCTCTTGGCAGTGTTACTTTTGGACCTAGATGTGAAAATACCTCTTGGTGGGGAGCTCATGGTGGAGGAAGCTGTTTGCCTCATGGTGGCTGCAAAGCAGAAGAAGAAGGGAAGGGAGAGAGAAAAAGAGTTGAGGTTTTAATAGTATGCCCCCAATGACCTAACTTCCTCCCAGTAAGCTCTACCTCTTGAAGTTCCACTATCTCCCAATAGTCCTATGGGCTGACAACCAAGGATCTGGAAAATGGGTCTTTGAAAGAAATTTATGATCTGGGGCATAACAACAGTTCAGAGCTGAGTGGATCCTCAGAATATACCTCACAGTCTGAACAGAGTTGTTACAAAGCCTAGAATTAGCCCTGTAGCTACTGGGGCATGGAGTTCTTCAGATTGAGGCTGAGTGTTCCAAGCAGAGTGTCAAGACACCTGAAACACTAAGAGAAATTTCTAGAACCTTTCAGCCATACAAATTCCCTGAGGCATGCAGACTGGAGGCAGGGCCACTCCGTGTATCTGGGAGCACAGCATGATGGGGTGTGGAGGAAGGGTGTACACATTCCAGGGAGACACAGGGGAAGCCATCACTTCTGCCCTGGAGACATTTTCACATGGTGACAATGAATAAGGGACTCCCTTGGCAGAGGGAAGCTCATGAAGCAGCCCCTAAAGCAGGGTGGCACACAGCTTCCTACGCTAACATGAGTATTTGATCTCTGTTCCCAAGTGCTTCTACCTTCTGTTAAAAATAAAAAATGTATTCAGATGTATGCTAATTACACACCCCACACCCAGAATAGAAATAGTCGTAGGCAGAGGCTGCAGCATAATCACTCCTGCAGGAGCTTTGCGTGGTGAGAGAAAACAAAATCTGTGGCTTGCACAGAAGATACCCAGACCCTGGGACTGTGCGTTGTCTTAGGGACAGCCACATGCTACAGAAACATCACAGGCTGGGGTTCAAGGTGTGACTCTGATAATTTAGAACTCTGTGACCTTGAGCAAGTCATTTCTTTTCTATCAGATTTAGTTTCCAAAATCTAAAACAGGGATGCAAACTCATTCTGCGGCTCAGTCTCTTCCAGGGCCAAGCACTTGGACTATTTATTTCCCAGTAGTTTGTCAGATGAGGTCTCAAGGTAGCTTCTTCCTGGATCTACAAGCTTCCTGGCTGCCTGGCTCCCTAGCTTAGAGAACAAGATCGCTTTGGCTTCCTTTGTACTTGGTTGCTAAAAAGCTCTATAAATAAGCAGGAGCAAGCGAGCAAACACACTCATCTTCACTCCTCAGACTCCAGGCAACTTCCTGGTAACCACTCATCAAGGTCAAGGGCCCCCACTCCACCAACAGTGCTTTTGTTCCTTTTCCCATGGCTTCAAAATGTCGTCCAGAGGGACCTATCCCTTTTTACCGCAAGGCGGGCAGAGAGAAAGAAGCCTTCCTGTGATCTATGGAATATCTACCTCCTGGGCTGGATTCTGGCTTGGGTGTAAATTCTTGGGCAAGTCTACAAATGGTTTTGAACTTCATTTTCTTCATCATTAAAATTGGGGTGACAGCATCCACCTCACAGAATCATGATGAGGATGACATTAAATGAGATTATATATGCAAAGTGGCAGACGCAGGGTGAGTGCTCATACACAGCAGCTATTTTTACTGTTAGAAATGCATCTCCAGACTATGCTAAGCTTTTCTGAAATGTATCTGCTGTGGATTCCTACTGAGTTTTAAATGCTGCTTCATGGTTTATAATCTTGCTGCTTCTACCACACCCCTGTTTTGAATGCTTGAGATCTTTTGGGTGAAGAACCTGAAGCTTAAAGAAGTGAATTACAGAGCTGGGGCTTTGACCTACCATTCCTGTGCCAGGTGCCCAACTTGCCTTCACCCCTTCTATTGCTCTAGTGACCAGGGCCTTGGGACTCTTCTGGATGCCATCTGGGGAGGAGGGTGATGCTGGGGTCTGTCAGAGCCCTGAGAAAAGAGGATTGAGCACCCAGGGGCCCAGGAAACTGTGGTGTGCAAAGCTGATTCACCTGGGGACACAATAATAGGACCTTGGTCTGAGAATTTTTGAAAATAATATAATCAACTAAAAGTCAGTTTGTTTGTTTGTTTGTTTTTTAGTTATTATTATTACCAAGTTTCTATTTTGGGTATGGGCTGAATTCTTTCCCAGAGTTCATGTGTTGGAAGTTTGGTCCCCAGTGTGGAGATACGAAAAGAGGTAGGGCCTGTTGGGATTTCCTTAGGTCTTGCTGGGACACTTCCCTTGGGAAGGGCTAAAATAATTCTTCTGGGATCCCTTGTTTAGTTCTTTAAGAGAATTGTTATAAAAGGTCCAAGAATGGCCCTTCCCCTTTGCTCTGGCTTCCTGTCTGGCAGGCCATCTTTGCTCTCACTCCACTCCCATTGTGATGCCAGGGAGTCTTTACCAGATCTTGCTATGAGGGAGCATCCCTTTGAACTTCCATATCTATAGGTTAGATAAACCTTTTTTTCTTCATAAAGTAAACTAGCTTCTGCTTTTTTGTTATATCAACAGAAAATGGACAAAGACAGTTGCAATTATAAACAATAGTGATAAAATATTCTTTCCTGGAGAAAACTTATTAGCCTAAATTGTAAACAACTATTGTGGTTATTATTAAGATTTTTATAGTATATGTCACTTACAAATAGTGCACTGTTAGTTGCCTTTAAAATAGTCTATCATCAGCTACAAAGCTTCAACAGGAAGATGGGGAGTTTGAGCCAGCCTGGAATCTATATAATAAGACCCTACCTCAAAACATCAAAACCAAAAACCAAATCAAGCAAGGAAGCAAAAGTATTATTCTACGTGGAAGTTAATTGTTGTGGCTCATTCAACTGCAATATGCACAGACTTAACAATAAACCTTTGTTTTGAAGGTAAACTCATAGGAGTTTTGAATCATTCAAGTTCATTTTGGGAAAGGTTTCTATGTCCAATCCCTGTGATACTGTATATTCCTATGTTTGGACAATAGACTTGAATAAGTGATAGCACAGGAAATGGTAAAGATGGAAAAATGGAACTTCAGTTTCTTCAATTTTGTCATTCTATTTGACTACTTAGAGTTTTTAATTTGCTGAAAATTTAAAACAATGGAGGAAACTATTAAGGTATTGTATTTTTATTTGCTATTCCAAGTTTGGGTTTATATGGAATATATCAGTTTCACTTTAGAGTATTTCAGATTATTATAATTTAATACTCCCCTCATCTAGAGGATGAGATACTAAACATTGATTCATTGTGAGAATCTGGTATGATAGGTAAAGCTCCGTCTGCTGTCTTAGTTACTTTCTCATTGCTAAGACATAATACCCAACATCCACAGTTTAATGGAAGTGAGGTTTATTTTGGCTCATAGTTTGCAGAGGTTTCAGTCCATAGTCAGCTGGTTCCAAGGCAGGGCAGCAGGACAGAAGGATCCAGCAGAGGGGAAACAGCTCAGGGCAGGGAAACAAAAAGTAGAGAGAGGGATGAAGGGAGCAGTGAGAGATTCTTCTAGGTTACACCCCCCAGTGACTGCCTCCTCCAACCAGGCCTCACCTCTCAAATCTCATTTAGCTGTAAACTCATCAGCAGATTAATTCACTGATGAGGATTACCTAATGATCTAGTCAAGTCCCAAAGCTTAACTAATGAGTGCATGAGACTTTGGGGGACACCTAGATACAAACCATGATACCTGTCAAGGAATTGACCAGACTGAAGCCATCACAGTAGGGGAGCTTGAGCAGCCTGCCCCTTCTCAAATCAGAACATCCCAAATTCCTCAGGTGGTCTTGTGAAAGAGGCAGTGATTGGTTTCACGTAAAAATACAGGCATGAGAGTCATAATGATCAGGCCTAAATTCCAAACAGTTGTGTGACCTTAGATAAATTATCTCACCTCTTTGAGCTTCACTGTAATCGCCTGTAAAGTAGAGATAATAGCAATACCTACCTCCTGGTGTGTTTGGAGCATTCATTGAGACAATGTACCCAGACTCTGTCTGGCCTATAGTTGGTAAAGAAGGATTTGTGGCCATGGTTAGTGATATAATCTCCATCCTTGAAATCTGGCATAAAGGGAAAGACTGAGAGGCAGACCAAAATGCGAGTGTAGGTATTTTCAAGAACGACCTACGATGGTTGTGGAGGCCAGAAGAATGAAGGCTTTTAAAGGCTCAGATGCAAGTTCCAGAAGGTCTAATTTCTTGAGGGAAACTGGATATGACGTGTCTTAAGTGAAGTCTCTCATTTTAAAATGTGGACTCAAATTCATCCCAAAACACTTCAGAGGCCAAACAAAACATTATCTGAATGTGGGCTGAATGTGAGCCAAGGACTATGGATTAGCTACCACCATCTAAGAAAAGACAGATTCTGAAATACAAGAAGGAAGTCTGTCACTCCAAGAAACATCAATTAATATCCTTCCCTTTAGCTGGAGCTCTCTGTGTCTATCTCTGTGTCTACCTTACTTTCTATTTCAGCTGCAAATTATGTGAGAAGTGATTCCTGTCAGCTAAGGACTCTAAAGCACAACCACAGTGCTACTAATTTACCAAAAATAATGACAATAGTTCATCGAATACCTAATATTCTACATGTTTCCTGCTGTTGCACACATATTTTACAATTTGTATATGTTCTAATTCCATGTTTTCAAGCCTTCTTTCATTCTGGTCCTCCAAGATAATTTTTAAGGCTTTTTTTTATAATTACACTTTTGCCTCTCCTGTGAAGTTTTCATACCGTGGTTGTACAATACAGTCACCCTCCATACCTGTTATTTCTACTTCTACAGATTCAACCAACTGTGGATTGAAAATATTCAGAAAAAAAAATCCATGTATACTGAACAGATGCAAGTCTTTTCTTTTTGTCATTATTCCCTAGACAATATAGTATAACATCTATTTATATAGCACTTACATCCTATTAGGTGTTATGTTATTTAGAGAGATTTAGTATATATGGGCGGATGTGTATAGGCTATCAGCAAATGCTCTGTCATTTTATATAAGTATGGATTTTGTTATCCTGGGGTGGAGTAGGGTCCTGGAATTGTTCTTTGTGGATAATGGAAGACAACTGTGCATTTTTTCATATACTGTGACCCTTTGGAAGGCTACACACCATTGTAACAACTAAGAATTTTCCATCTTCCCAAAAAATTTTTGTTCCTTTTGTGGTGATTTCCTCCCCCCACATAGATATGATCAATACATAACAATTGCTTGATTTACCCTCTTAGACACCACTTTTAAAATGATCTCTCTCAAGTTTTAAAAACATTTTTTAAAAACTGTGCTTATTTGTTGTACAAAATTCCCCAGTCTGAATTTTGTTGATTACATCTCTCAGTTGTTATTTAACATGTTGCTCTGTCTCCTGAAGTTTTAGTACATTGCAAGCTAAATCCAGCTGGGGCTTAATCAGTATAGGGATTGGAAGAAGACATCTTACTGCTGGGAGTAGACATTGACAATTCATCCTAGACCTGTTAATTCACTAGGAGTTTATTTCCCTTTAAAGTAAGTGGTTTCTGAGTTAATTCTTCAAAAGGCTGAACAATTTAGCATTTTTAAGGGTTTATTCATTGCACTACCTGCAAAGAATATTTTAAAGCATCTTAATCTGTGGGGAATAGTGTCAATTTTGTCATAAATTGTATTGTTGTGGGTGTATAATACCCACATTTATTCTTTAGAATATTATGATTGATGAATTGATGATGATTTTTAATATATTAAATAGTGAGTACTTACCAGAAAAAATATAAAAAATAAAGCATCGAATTTTCAATATTTATTGGGTTTGTATAAAATAGCATCAAAATTTTCAACATTGACTGGTTTTTGGTGTACAAAATCTAAAAAATAACAGAAATAAATTCCTATATGAAATTACAATGAAAATATCAATAGAACTCTACAACAAAAATAACTTTAAACTCAATTATCACACCTCAGGCAATCTTCACACATGACAACAACACATTCCATACACACGGGTCATGTGTGTGTATCACATACACTGATAGCACATGTGCTTTGTTTGCCTGGCCTTTTTATAGAACATATTTGGCATCTCACTGGCCTTATTGTTTTATCGGGAGGTTCTTATCATATTATACAATGTATAATGAAAAGGAATATAGAATAGCAATGAAATAGAATATTAAATTCTTAATATGTATTACACATTTAGGAATAAGCATCAACATTTTCACATCAACTGTGTATCTGCTTACAAAACCTAAAAGATAACATCAGAAATAAATTCCTGTGTGACCTGCAGTGAAAATACTAATAGAACTCTACAACAAAAGTAATCTTTGTTTCAATTGTCACACCCAAGGCAGTCTTCACACAAGGCAGTCTTCACACATGCCCCATCCATGCCTTTCTGTTATACTGACAGCACATGTGCATAACTTTCCTTTCCTGCATGGAAGGCCATTCTTGTCACCTGTCTTGTCATCCTGCTCTGTCAGGAGCTTCTGACTATATTGTACAATGTGCACTTAATAGGAAAATAAGACATCAATAAAATAAAATCAAATATATAATGAGTGCTTAGAGTAGACATCAACACTTTCACATCAGCTGTTTACTTGCTTACAAAACCTAAAAGATAACATCAGGAATAAAAACCTATGTAAATGCAAACAAATGTTTACAACAGAAATAATCTTTGCTTCAACTGTCAGTTAGTCTTCGGACGTGACAACTTTATGTTTTATGCAAAAATATCACTTATACTGATAACAAATATTTTTTTTCCTGTCCTTTGCATACAGGGCACAATTGACATCTTTTCAGTTTTTCTGTTGTCATAGTATTTGTTGCAATTTTTTTTCATTGGTGCTGGGAATCGAACTCAAGATATCACACTTGCCTGTCAGGCACTGTGCCACTGAGCTGTATTCCTAGTCCCATAGTAGCTATTTGCTACTGGGGACTTGGCCAAGATCCCCAGCTGCCTATATGAGTGGTACAGCAAAGGATAAAATAAGAAACAGAGACAAATTTAGTAATGCATGTTGCGGGTGTTGGGAGTTCAATGCCTCAGGATGGGTGAAGACCCAAATACTCCAAACCAATCACTATTTATTGGATGTGTACAATGAAATGGGTGTATACAATGATAGGAGGGGCTAGTGGAAGATTCCAGGTCATCAGAAGATTCAGGGGTAAATTCCACTGCAGGTAGTGGATAATCCCAGGATAGCTCAAGAAGGTAGCGATGATCTTATGCTAAGAAGGACCTTACTCTGGAGTGTTCTTTTTCATTTTAGTAGTCTTAGTTTAGTCTTAGTGGCTAGAAGAGGATGGCCCATCCCAAGAGCTAATGGGAAGTCTCAAAAGGGTGATGCCATAATCCCAAGCCTCCATTTATCCTTTAGGAAAGTATGCAAAATTTGCCATTGTGAATTTGTGATCCTCAGTATTTTGTGATGTTGCACCCACCTGTTCACCTGTAAGCTCACCAGTCTGCTTCACAATTTTTTTGCATAATGCCCCAGGAAGAAACATTTTATGCTTCCTCTGATGTAAAGATCTCTTATGAGTTCCAGTTCAAATCTTCTAAGAGAAATTCTCTGTGCTATTTTGCACTTGTTATTTTCTTTGTGAACTATCAAACTATGCCATACATGTTTAGAATCAACTAAAGCACAACCATTGGCCAATGCCTTGTGTTATAAATGATATCATAATTGCTGCATAACTCATCAACATCTACTCCAGCTTTGGTTTTGTTGTAAAAAGTTACTGTATCAGGTTTCTATTTTGCTATGTTTTAATACAGTTAGAAACAAAGTAGCCGAGTCATTTCCTTCCCTTCTCTTGTCCAATTGTAAACACCACACTGAGGTGGGTTTGTGAGCAACAATATAGGAATCCAAGCAGCCAAATTGATAAATTTGGAATTTAACTAGCTGAGCTCAGGACTCTTGTATACAAACCCCCACATTTCAGAGTCCAAACAAGGCACTGAACTAGAAAGTTACAGAGTTTTTAAAAGAAAGAATCACAAAAGACATCCTGTTGGAAACAATTTAGCTGGAATCTTTCATTAATTTTTGGTTGACACCTATATCCTGCTTCTTTTGTTGAGCAGGTTAATTTTTCTCCTGTGGGTACAACTCATTCTGTTTTTCTCATGGGACTTATACCCTGAGTAATTTTCTATTTTCATGAATACAGGGCACTAGTTAAATGCAGGGCTTAAGATGGCATAATTTATGCCAAGCTACAACACACACCACCCTAATATACTGCCTGAAGCTACAACAACCACCAAATGATGCAAGATGTTCATCAGTAGTCATGTATTTAGATGGTATGGAAATTGCCTGACCTTTTGAAACAAAATTCTCAAACAATGAGTGCTGATAGCAGTCAGGTTATCTGTTCTTTTCCTTTCTTAGCAAGTGGTTTTGTCAACAAAGCTCAGGCAACTTTTGAAGGAGACTAAATTTTCTCAGTGTCATTATTATGCTGCACACCTCAAGCCCCCACCCATAAGACTTTTACATCCACAAGTCTTTTACATTCCTGCAATTACTATGAGAAAACCCTGTGAAGTACAGCAGGCCTATGAATGCTTTAAGTCCAGGTAGTGAGGTGTCATAATAAACACATTTTTTAGTATGACTATTGGTGCATATAGAACATTTTACTTGTATTTTATCACTTGTATATTTCACAATATCTCGTGGGATTTTGCCCATTAAAACTTCCAACATTGAATGGCAGTGCTGGCATTCTGTTCTGTAGATGTCACTCCTGATCCTCACTATATTTCTAGACAAAATTCTACTATAGACAGTGAAGTTAAGTGGAAATATTATAGGCAGTCAAACAGAGCTAGGTCCTCAAAGGAGTCAGTGCAGAAGACAAGAACACATTACAACTGCAGCTGAAGGCACATTCATTGAAGGCCAAGCCTCAAGATAAAGATGAAATGACTACACTTACATACCTCCCTGAGGAATAAGCAATGTACTATAATTGATATTCTAAACAGGCATCAATCACCCAGGTGGGTGACCAGGATGTCCTAACTCATCTCATCAGAAAAATGTCTTTCCATGTATACTTGCTATGTGACTTGTTTCCACCCTGAATCAGCATTACCTAAGCAGCTGTACCTGTAATCTTATTTGCTGATCATAGCTTTGTACCACTTTGTAATTTTGTGCCCACCTTGTGTTTCTGCTCTATAAAACTTCCTTCAAGAAATGAACTCCTGGACAAACCACATACCAGATCCCCTCCTGTCTTTCTCAAGAGCTATCTCTCCCTCAATAAAATTTCCTACTCTCAATCTCCTTGGTTCCCTAGAATTCATTCTTCAGTTTTGGGGAACATGAGTTCTGTGTATTGGATGCCTAGCAGGTTGGGAGCTATAATATTTCTTGTCTATTGTTTGTAGGTCCTATGTCACTTCTAACTTTGGATTGTTCTGTTTGGTTGCATGACAATTTTGTACTATTTCAACTAGTCAAATATTTACTAGCATTGTTGTTTTCTTCATCGTCTGAATGGGGGAGTGTATGCATTCCCTATGTCCATATTGGCTGTCCATTTCACTATCACAGAAAGTTTGGCTTACATGGCCAATACTATCATCTATGCAGAGTCACCAGATGATTCCCTTTTAACCTCCTCCAAAACTTGAAAATCTATTTTTTTCATGTAAAATGAGAATGATAATGACAGAAGTGCAATCCATACATAAAGGAAAAACATGACTAAATAGAGAAGTTCTGTCTTTCTGGTTTTTTTTTTTCCTCTCCTATCTTCCATTTGAGTACTTATTGTTTATGAATTATGTGTGCTGGATTCTCTCTTGGTATTTGTGAGTCAGCGGTTGAGCCAGTGAGACAGAATGGGAACTTACATTCCCAGAATGGACCTACTTCTTTGTTTTGCAGATTCAGCAACACAGATTGGCTTCTCTTGCCCCACTTTTCTTTCTGTGGCATGAAAAGCAACAAAATCAGATGCCTGAGCACATTCCAGGAAGATCCCTGAATTCAATCTTAGGCCAACAATCCTGGAGGAAAATAGGTTGAATGCTTTCTTTGTGTTACCAAGCCCTATGCCTTCCCTCTGTGTGGAACTTGGTCTGGGGTATTTCCTGCATGATTCTTTTATGCTGGTCCTGCACTACCTAGGAAATAGTTAAGCAAGGATGAGTGGCTGTGATTTTCTGTGAGAAGAAGGACCAGGTCCGCCAAGCTTCTTGTCCCTCAAAGTACAACCCTCCCAGGATTGCCAAGTAGCTGCTGGAGACCCTCTTCTCTACTTATTTTTACCATTTGTGACTTCCTTACCCATTTTACTTGCAGACGACATGGGCCAAGTCCAAGGGGAGGTAGAGATTAGGACTCCACTTTAAGGTCTAAAGGACAGATTGAAATCTGTAGGTCCTGCTTTGTGTCCTACAATAGGACCCCAGCTCCAGCCTACTAGGGCAAGAGGCCAGTGGGGGTCTGCTGAGTCTACCTTGCTGAAGAATAGACAGGCAAGAAATATCTTCAAGGTGTTTTCAGGGGAAAGAAGAAGAATAACTTCTTTAAGAGCCAAATCCAAGCTTGGCAGGGACTAGGCCACTGGAGGCTGCAGAGTTGGGTTAAATGTAATCTTTAACACAAAGTCAGATTGTGCAGGGCAGGGTTTCACCAAAGACTTGCTTCTAATGCTAATGGAGCATGATCTTGTCTTGAAAGGACAAGGAAGTATGAGTCCAAATAGGACTAAAAACAGAGGATTTATCTTCCTCCTTGGACTGGGTCACTGGTGTCTAGTGAGTGCCCAGAAACACATCCAAATAATTGGATCAAGTGAGATAATGCTCAGAGAAGTGTTTTTGAGATCTATAAAATACCATAATTGAGTAAAAGTTGAGGAGGGGGTTGTTTGGTTGTTTTCATTTTTTTCTGCATTGAAGTGACCTTTTCTTTGACCTTGGAGAATATAAATGGGAGAGATGATAGAGGAAAAGAACTATTATGTTCTGAGTATTTTTGAAACATAGATCTTGCTTAATTTCTATAAGTCTTATTTATATAATAGAGTAGAAGTTCTTATTCTATTATTTGTCAGACTCTGTAAATTCATTTTAGTTTTTATGTATTCTGGAAACATACTAGATTTGGTACTAAACTGAAGCAAGGTTCCAGACATTTTCTAATCTGTTTGCTTATTCATTTCGTCATTCAGTCATTCCATAGATTTGCATTCCGTGCTTGCCTCCAAGACATTTTACAAATGAGAACATTGGAGTTAGACACGCAAAAGTTTAGTAGCTTGATAATGTTGACCAATTCATTGCTAGACTTGAGGACTTCAGCTTCTTTTTTTAAAATTTTATTTTAAAGAGGGTAAAATTCAACACAACAAAACAGAACATAAGAAAGCAATGTAAGAGACAGATTTCAAAGCAAGACAACCGGAGATCTTCACTATCTATATTGTCTCTTGTTTTCTTCTAAATAGTTGTCCATGTCCTCACATACAGTGAGTTCATACAAAACAACATAGTATAAAACTGATCCAAACAGGATGATGAAAGCATTTTAGATCTTCAAGACCAGATAATAGGGAAGTCAACAATGGCTGTCATAGTGTCTCTCATTCTCTTCAAAATAGCTGTCCATATCTTCACATATGTTAAAATTAAACAAAACAAAACAGACTAAAATCACTCTGAACCAAGAATAATAGTGTTGCTGGATTTCACATCACAATGCTATGAAATCAGAACTGAGTACAATAGTGTCTCTTTTTCTTTAGAGTAGTTGTTCATTTCATCATGCATTATATGATCAGTTCTCATAAACTGTTTAGAAGTTCTATGTATGCATGAGTCTCTACATGTATATCTATCCTTTATGTATTAGAGGGAAAAACAAACCAAAGCAAGACAAACCAAAACAAATTCCTAGATAAACATGAAACAAAAAAGTCTTTCAGGGCTTGGAATACTTCACTACAAGCTGTTCTTAATTTGATGGTTGTGTTGAGAAGTCTATTGTGATTTTGATGGGTTTTCCTTTATAGGTGATCTGTTCCTTTTCTCTGATGGCTTTTAGTATTCTGTTCTTGTGATGAATTTCTGGGATCTTGATTAATATATGTCTGAGTGTAGTTCTGTTTTGGCTGGAGTTCTGTATGCCTCATTAATCTGAATATTATTTCCTTTCCCTCTGCTTGGGAAGTTTTCCTTAATTATTTCTGTGAATAGCCTTTGTATTTCCTTTGTGTTTACCCCTGCTTCTTCAGTCACATTTTTTATTCTTAAGTTATAGATCCTCTTGTCATCTTCTAGCCTTTGTATTGTTACTGCCTGTTTCATTGTTATTTTCAAGAACTCTTTTCTTTTGTGATCACACATTGCAAACCTATCTTCAAGTTTTGTTAATCTATCTTTAGTTTCTTTCAGGTAATTTTGCCAGCTTTCAATGGAGTTTTTAATTTCCTGGTAATCTCTTTGAGTCTGTTTTATGTATTCTAGGGTTTTTTTAATATTCTTCACCAGATGTTTCTCTCCTTTTTTTGTGTTCCTCCATTCTTCCATCTGTATCTTCTTGAGAGGTGCTTAGCATTTCTTTTATTAATCTTCTTATATCTTGCTTTACTTTTATTAATATTTCAGTTTTGAGTTTGTCTATAATGTCATGGAGATATTTCTGTATGTCAACTGATGCTGTGTCTGATATTGCATGTTTGCTGTCCTCGATCTCTTCTGTATTTACCTCTCCTGAACCAATATTCCCTGGGTTGGGGCTGGAGGCTTTTTCTTACTTCTTTCTCTTGTCATGCTTCTGGTTTCTTCCATACAGTATATGGTGGAGATTCCAGCCCCTTTCCTTGTTGGTTATGGTTCTTCAGAAGTATGTTGGCTAGGGATTTATGCTCTCTCCAGTTTGCTGTTGGTCATTGAGTTGCAAGCAGGGGTGATGTAGGCTGACCCCTCTCCTCTGAGCCAGTCAACCAGTGGGGGCCTTCACCACATTAGTGTGTGCCGCATGGACAGAACCAGTTCGGGACAACTTCAGGGACAATTTCATCTCTGGCTATTGGGTCCTGGCCAGGGGCGTGACCCAGCCCAAGCAGATCCCACCAATCTGTGCTGGACAGGGAGCATCCAACTGAAGTCACTGCCATTCCTTGTTCAAGCCCATCCTGCCCAATACCAATATGCCATCCAGTTGGTCACCCCTTTCCTGCGGGAGGGTCAAATTTTGAGCACTCACCACAGGTTAGTGCAAGTCTCCATGCCGGCTCTGTTCTCTGTTGGGCTCGCCAACCCTGCCCCCCAACTTAGCAAGACAGCGGCTCCGGTGGTGAAAGCACTGCGACTGACCAGCTCTGATGGGAGCACCTCAACTGTGAGTCTGACCAGCTCTGATGGGAGCACCTCAACTATGAGTTTGACTGGCTCCCTTCCCTTTAGTTTCTTCCTGGGTCGAGAGGATCCATCTCCCTCTGTTTGGTCTTCTCCAGGATGTTTTATTCCGGAATCTGAGCTGTTTCTCTCAGAGAGACTTCCTGTTTTGCTGCTTACTTTTCCGCCATCTTTAGCCTCTTGGACTTGAGCTTCATGTGTGTGAAATTTGCTTTGCTAATTTCCCAAGAGGATTCCATGAGACCCTTTCAAAACAGCTGGTGCAGCCAGATCAAGTTTACCTTTACTATTGTTTCAGGCAACTGAGTTAGATAGAAGTATTATAGGCAGTCAGACTGGGCTAGGTCCTTGAAGGAGCCATTGCAGAAGACCAGGGATCTTGCAACCTTGAGGGGACAGACACCTCCCACTGTGGGCAATACCTCAGGACAAAAGATCAAACAAATCTCTAAGGAAGCCAGGAGTCACCATCCCAACCTGCTACAGGAAGTCACTGCTCTTTAAGCATGCCAGCTTGCTACATGACTTGCTTCCCCATTTGCCCCCAATTTAATCAATTTTACCTGAGTGATTAATCTTATTGATTGGCTATGGTTCTATGCCACCTCATGCCCACCTTGTGAGTTCCCATGTTTTCCCCACCTTAGACATGCTTCATTTTGTGGTTTTGTCTAGAAAAGACAGATTATTTGGCAACACACTCTGGACACCTGTCTCTCTCTCAGACAGAAGTTTTATTTCTCTCAATAAATATATTCTGCTCTTAACCTCTATTTTCCCTTAAATTCATTCTTTGATTTTAGAGAACACAAACTCGCTTCAGACATCTTGTAGGTTGGGAGTTTTGTTCCCCTGTATCACTATGTAGACATAGGGTTCTCATCCGGACAGTTGACCTCATTGGGGAGGACATTTTAAAAATAGGGTCAGCATTTTTGCTTTCACAAAAATTATGAATGCTTCCAGAATCTGAGGAAGAACAAAGATTAGTTGGGTCCCACTAGACACAATGGTCCTGCACAGTAAGGCACATGGGATGAATGTCTCCTACTCTCTGGACTTTAAATTATTCCAACAGGTTAAGAGTAAAAACATAAACCAATAAAACTTCAGTATTTTAATCAGGAAAGGGTATAGATGTTATGTGAAACCACAGTAATTTAGCAGAAGTTTCTTAAGGAGAAAGAGGGTTAAATGGAAGGAAAATACTGTCCAGAGATGATTGGCCAATTTTTCTTTTGTGTGCATTTATCTGACTTGTAGACCACAAAGTTTTCAGCCTCTTATGTAGCTGAAATATGTTTCCAGCCAATAATATAGTTACTGAAAAAGTGGTTGTCAAATTTTTATAAATGAGCAAATTTGGTATTTCTTAGACTGAAAACCAAATTGTATTATATTAGTAGAGATGTATGAAATTCAGACATCTCACTAAATGACATAAATCAAGATTTCAAAAGTATTTGAAATCATTACTATTCAACATAATTTTACTTTTCTTCTAGGTTAGTGATAAGAAAAAAACCAAGTTCCAGAAATTACATACTAAAATGAGTTTGGAGTAAACTGCTATTTTCCATCTTTACTATGATAGGGTTTTAGTTGATCACACAATTTTAAAAAAAATCTCTAGTATTATAATTTTTTCTCTTCCAACCTAACGATAATTATTATTTTTTCTTTTCTAACCTATATGCTCTGTCTTGTATCCTTTCTACAGGCACAGATTCCCAGGTGTTCAAAACTGAATGTATGCCTTGGTACGTACTAACATTTAAGTCAGGAGTTCTTTTTCTGGCATACTTCCTCACTTCCTGGTCCCTTGTCACACACAGTGAATTACCTTGACAGTACACTTTATGAACAAATGGGGCATTCTTATTTTGTGGAAAATGTTGCATTTCTTAGCCTGTTAATCAAATTTCAGTGAAGGTTATGTTCCTTTCCCTTCTGACATATAAATAAGTCTGATCAATGTTTAAAGACCTTAACACTGTTTTGTTTTGTTTTTTATTCAAAGATCCACTTTGCCTTTGTCCTTTCATTTCTCTGTATTTCTTATGCCTTGTATCTATGGAACCTGAATATTTTGCTCCTCTTTAATTCAAATTTATACAATATAAATAGGAATAGCAGCTGACTATTTCACCGTGTTTTTTAATGTAGTCATAACCGAGCACTACACCATGAAAATATGCATTATTGAAAGTACTCCATTAGCTGTTTTGTGTTACTATAATGAAATATAGTATGGCTGGGTAACTTACACAAAGAAAGGTTAATTTAGCTCTGCTGCCGGCTCTGTCACTTCATGGCAGACGTCAGTGTGGGGGGAAGTGGGTGAGAGGAGATCATGTGGTAAATGAGGAAACAAGACACGAAGGAGGGGGTGGGCTCCCTCTGTGTAAAAGGAATTGGGGTCCCAATATTAAAGGCAGCTAAGCTAGGTGGAAATATTATAGGCAGTCAGACAGGGCTAGGCCCTCAAGGGAGTAAGTGCAGGAGATGAGAGTTCATTACAACTGTGGCTGGTGATGTTCCATTGAAGGCCAGACCTCAAGAGAAAGATGGAATGACCAGCCCACATGCCTCCCTGAGGCATAAGCGATACACTATAACTGGTATTACTTGATCCAGTAGAGTCTAGATAGACATCAGTCAGTCACCCACATGAATGACCAGGACCTCTTAATACATCTCTTCCAAAAAAGGTCTTGCTTCTTTCTGTGTACACTTGCTATGTGACTTGTTTCCCCATTGGATCAACATTACCTAAGTGGCCATACTTGTTGGCCATACAATCTTACTGGTTGATCATAGCTTTGTCTCATCTTATACCCATCTTGTGATTTTGCTCTATAAAATTTTTTCTGAAGAGTAGGGTCCATGAGGACCCACTCAGTTCCTTTCCTGTTTCTCTTAGGAGCTGTCTCTCCTTCAATAAAATTTCTTACTACTTTTTTTTTTTTTTTTGTCTTTGAGACAGGCTTTCATTAAATAGTTTGGGCTGGTCTTGTACCCACTTTGTGCCTTAGCTAGCCTCAAACTTGAAGCGATCTTCCTGTTTCAGCCTCCCAAGAGCTGAAATTACGGGTGATGTCTGGCCTAAAATTTCCTGTTTCTTAGAATTCATTTTTGATTTTGGGGAACATGAACTCAGTGTATTAGAAATCTAGCAGGTTAGAAGTTATGCTTCTCTTGTGTCATTTGAAGATCCTGTATCACCATGAGAACGAGGTAAAGCCTTCTAGAGGCTACATGAATGACCAAATCACCTTGCAGTGGGCTCCACCTCTTAAAGGCTCCATTGCCTCTCAGTATTACCACACAGAACCCCAAACTTCCAGCACATGAGGCTTCAGATTGTACATACAAATAATAGTATGCATTGTGAATTACTTTCTTTTACACCATTTGAGGAAGATTTCATGTATGTGTGTGTTTAAATCATATGTGTAGATAGGTTACAATGCATTACTCTCAAAATTTAAAATTTTAGATCAAAAAGAGTGTACATCAATAAAAAAGTATAGCTTCTATCTAAGACATCTTCCTAACAGTACAGATTAAACATATGATTAGGTATTTTTTGGATCCACTTTCAAAGGTGTTGCATGGGAGAGGGTTGAGAGACATGGGTTTGGATAAGTTCATTTACTGGGGTGCTCCATGTGGCGGAAGTCACACACTGAGGCCACAGCATCCTCCTGATAGAGTGTCTCACCTTGTCTACCTTCCACATCCTTTCTGCTTTACTCCATCCACCATTCCAGGGCAAAAGCTACTTACATCCCTCCATGATATCAGTGGCCAGGGAGGGCCCTTCAGGAAAATCAACACGGATACACGACGTTTGGACAGAACAGGCCCAGCCACCCTTCCCCACCTTGGTAATTTTGGGAGGCCGAGTGGTCCGAAGGGTCCTGATAGCTTTCACGTAATGTCTCTACTTCATTACTGTGGTAATGTGGTGCATTGGGGTCTCGGGATGACTGAGGCAAGGGCGTGATTTGCTCAATGCTCACATATATTGGTGTTTGGAGTGCAGCTGTCTGACATTTGCCACATCTTGCCTGTGCTGTAGGGAGGTGATTTAGATCATAAAAATCTAGATTGAGGGGCTAGAGATTTAGCTGGGGCTGGGGAATTAATTCAGTGGCACAAGTGCCTGCCTGGCAAGCACGAGGTCATGAGTGTGAAACTCAGTACAAAAAAATCTACATTGAGTCAGCTGTGATTCACATTTTCCCTCTGTCACATTCTGTGTGACCATGTGCAAATTACTCAACCACTCTGTACCTCTGCTTCTCCATATGTGGAGTGTGAATAATAACAGCCCCAACCCTCAGGATTTTTACAATGCTTTCATGAATTAACCCATATACAGTGTCTGGCCCATAGTGAACATCATACTATGGCTAGATACATCTTATATTTTCTCAAGTTGATTTCATTTTAAAAAATGGTAATTGTAGACTTGCTCTAAGAAATATTTCTCTGTATCCACAGATTGGATACATTAGTTACACATTTTTTAAAAATCCACGTTTGAATAAATGCACTACTCTCAACAAATGTACTATCAACCTGTTTGTCACATGTCAGGAGGATGGATAAGTTGGTCTCTTTCATCCCAAAAAGGAAACTTCATCTTGGAGTCCCCCAGCAGCCAAGACCTGGGGGAAAGCAGGCACTGTGGAGTAGTTCTTGATATTTTTAACTAACAAAGTAGATGGCTGAGGAAATAGTCCTTGAACTTTCCAAGGCACCACTGGAGAGTATCACCAGTGCCAAAGCCAACAGTCCAGGCAGAATGAGGGATCCTCTCAGTCTTCGCCACACTGCTCCCAGGCAGGGATGGTGCCTCTGCAGGAGGCTATGATTCCATTTTTGCTTCAGTCATGCATTTTGAAGCTATTTGGCTTCTTTCACACCCGCCCCTGGTGGGGGTGGCTGTGAGAATCACGCTTTGGCATATAATTAATATTTCAAGTGAGTGAGGAGCCAGGAGGGCTGCTTCTTCTGCTGAGGAGATGTGCTAATTGGCTTGAAGGGAGGCTGCAGCTGTGTGGCCAGGAAAAGTGTCTGAGGGGACAGCAGCCACCCTCTGCCCTCTGCTCTCCACCCCTGGGGCTGCAGTCTGACTCCCACCCAGCTTACACACCGTCCTATCCAAAGCAAGCGGGGCTCTGCCTCTGCAGGTGGAAGTCATTTTTCTCCAAGTGGCACACCCAGCCCAGGCTGGGTGCAGCAACATCACTCAGGAACTGTTAGAAAAACAATTTCTTGGTCCCACCCTAGACCTATGGACCCAGAAACTCTACATGAACTCCAGAGATCCATTTTGACAAGCTGCCCCCAGGTTGTCCTGATAATGACTCAAGGCTGAGAGCCGCAGCCCTATAAGACTCTGACCTCAACAGCTGGACCTTCAGGGCCCTTGAGATCCGAGACTGACCCTACCTGCTGGGGGCAGTATCTGTACTCCACCTCAACCAGACCTGGGGGCGGATTTCTGCTCTGGCACTTGCTTTGTATCATTCAGCAGCTCCCTATATTTCAGAGTAGGTTGTCTTCTGTTTGTGCAATAAAACACATGGTTTTTGAGACTTTAAATGAGATGGCTGTATACTGTAAAATGCCAGCCAGTGCATGGTACTGAACAATTCAACAACAATGCAATGACTCTTTATTAAGCAGCTACTATAATCAGAATAGTAGTCAATTCCCTGTTTCTAGAATGAATACCCAACGGTTGATATTTAGGGCTTCCTAAATGGAAGGCATACTCTACCTCTGAGCAACACCACTATTCCATGTTTCCAACTTTTATTAGGAGTTAACTCCATCATAAATTGAGGAGCATCTGTACAGATCACAAGTGAAAGGCAGAGTACACAGGTACATGACACAGATTATTAGAGGCTCATGAGGTTACTAGATAAAAACAGAAAAAGGACTGGGGGTGTAGCTCAGTGGCACAGTGCCTGCCTGGCAAACATGAGGTCCTGAGTTCAATTCCTGGTACTAAAACAAAACAACAAAATGTACCAGGTAGGAGATCAGCAGTGGCAGGTGAGCAAATGTAGCTATGCAGTTTTGCTACTGAGCAGAATGGCCAGGGAAAGACACATTTAACAGAAGACTCACAGAAAGGAACATTAGCCAGCAGATACTGGGGCAAGGGTGTGTCAAACAGGAGCAGACAGGACAAAGAAAAAGACCTCAGAGGCTGGTGCAGAGTCAGGGACAAGGAGAATGTAGCTCAGGGTAGGTTCAAACGGAACTGGGCTGGGTCTTATAGGCTTGGAGCCCCTACTTATAACTGAGGTTTTCCCCTGATTGACATGGAATATTTGGGGGCTTTTGAGCAGAAAAATGACATTGATCAGACTGATAGTAAAGAAAGCTCAGAGTGGGTCCTCCTTGACATTGATCAGACTGATAGTAAAGAAAGCTCAGAGTGGAGTAGGGGGGCAGCTGGTGAACTCTATGGGAGTTGCTGCAGAATCCAAGCCAGAGAAGCTGGCAGCTCGAACCAAGGCAAGGAGTCATATTGCCTGGAAGTGTTTCCACGAAGGCAACTGGATTTCTGACGGACTCTATGTGGAATGTGAAGAGAAGCAAGAAGGAAGGGTTGATTCAAGGTTCAGCCAAGCTGGTGGAAGAAAGCAGTGGCACAAAAGGAGACAGGGATGCTTAAGGGGAGGACAGCATTTGGGGAGATCTGAGCTAGGTTTAGAGATACTGAACTTGTCCACTGTGCAAAGAAGTTTGGCTAGGGGCTGCAAGCTGAGAACAGAGATGAGAGGAGCAGGAGGGCCAGGAGAGTGGTGCGGAGCCAGGGCAACGTTTCCCAGAGGCAGAGCTGGAGCAAGGGGAGGCTGGAAGGGGTGTGTGGTAGTGGGTGGCAATCTCTGATCTCCACCCCCAATCTCCACTGGCTACCCACAGCCTTGGCACAGTGCATACTTGGCACAGCTTCATTAAAGACACTGGGTTTGTGCTTCAAATGCAGCAAATTCAGTAAAATCAGGGCAGGTCTGGGTATGTATATTTTTAGGAGCTCTTTATGTGATTCTACTAAGCACTTGCCACTAGCCTAGAATTTTCTCTGCCTGGTGAACTCCCGCTCCTCTGGGAAAGCCCAGTTCAGCTGGGAAGATTATTTTTTGGAGGAAGGATATGAGAATTGAAAGTGGATGTCCTCGGGAGCGTGAGACGTGATAGATACACTTTCTATCCTTCAGTAGCCAGGGTGCTCGGAAAACAGCTAAGAATCATTGGGTTTAAAAATGATGCTGTCTAGCAAACTCTGTAACTAATCTGATTCTGTAGGGATCTGTGCCCTTCATGGTCTTTTACTAAGCTATTTTACAACTCTATGAGTTGTGGAAAACTGGCAGTATGGCAAAGGATCCTTGTCTGTTGGGATGCAAATGAACACTGCCCTGGAGAGTCAATTGATGTTTGCCTTGTGGAGAGGCAGATCTGCTTCCACTCACTGATTCATTTTAGCATACATAATTGCTTATTCACCCGCCTGTTTCTTGGATTCTCCTTTGACCCTGGTGTAATATTTTACAGTTTTCTTCATTAGGAATGAATTAAATACTATCTTTAACACATGTTCACTTTGTATTTGTCTGACACTTATGACCTTACCTTTAAAAATGATGCTTAACAGTTACTCACTTTGAAAATGATGGTTAATATAGTCTGTAATGAATAAGGTGGGGGTTGGGGATAGATAGAGAAGAAACTTAGAGAATGCTTACTTCGCAAAAGATGAAATCCCATCCAAACTTGTTCTAATATTGTTACTGAAGCTGAAGCCACTACTTCTGGGTTCCAGGCATCAGGAAGCTTGTACTTCCTGCTTTTTAAGAACACTTCCAGGTAATTCTATACCGTACTCCTATAGGCTAGAACCTAGTCACATGACCACACTTATGCCAGAAGCTTGGGAAATGAGAATGATGATAGCAAACTGAAAACTCAACCTGTGGTTTGAAGCAGCCAGCCTTGCCAAAAAATGTGGAATATTTAAAAACATGATTAAACACTTAAATATTATGATATGACATTTTCACAGGCTAGACTTCTGGCTTTTCTTGAAAACTCTGAATGTGTGACAATGCAGGGATCATGCTTTACATGACAGTCTTTGGCTGAGACTGAGCAGGGGGTGCTGAGATGGGCCCCATTTCTCCAGTTTGCCCCATTCCTCTGCCTGTTGGCAGGGACTCTGTGGCTATCTCATACAACTAGTACCTGCCCAGCAGAACCCTGTGATTGATGCTAAATTTTGTGCTGTCACTCTTGGTGACAGGTTTGGATTCTCTTTGTCTTCTTAAAATTTGGGCTGGATAGCTGTACTTTTTCCCTTTATGACTTTCCAGTTTAGCCCATGGCAGCAGCTCCATGTAACACTTGTATTGGAGAAAGAATACAGATTTCACCTGAGTGACTAGTCTTCTTTTACTAGCTGCCTGGAGTGGTAGGTTAAAAACGCAGTAGGAAAGGTGGCGAGCTCTGTCCACTGCCGGAGCCGTAAACGAGGGCAGGTGTACGTGTTACATCCTTGCAAATGTGAATTAGTCTTTGATTGATGTTATCTGTTTCAAATCAATAAAAGGGCATTATAATGAGTTCCCAAAATTGCTTTCCAAATTGATGCCACTTCTCAGCCAATTCAGAAATTGGACATGGAAAGATTTGTGTCCAGAGGTGACTGAGACAACTGTGGTAGAATGGAATTCATGAAGCGTTTGGGGTGAGGGGTAGAGGCTCAGGTCATATTCAGCTTCTACTGTTTGCTGTGTGATCTTGAGCAAATCACTTCTCCCAGAGCACTGCTGACAGAATTCGTGATGAGAAGACCCTGGATCCGAGGCCCTCAGACCTTCCTGCGTGAGGTACTGGCCTGTGCTATCCTTCCTCTGTATTTAACCCTCTGGTGACCTTCACCTTCTTGTTCCTCAAATGCATAATTTTGCTTTTGTGCCTTTAAGTCTGTTTATCCAGTGATGTTACTGTACCTGCTCCTCATCCTCCCTTCAGTGTCCTGATCAAATGTACCCTCTGGCCCACCTCAGGCAGGGAGCATCTAAGCCTCCAAGTGGGGTGGGCTGCCCTATCCTGGGTCTGTTGCCTCCACGCAGCTGTGAGTCACTTGAAGGCAGGTGTATGTCTGACTTCATGCCCTGGAACGTGGCATGTGACCTGAACAGTACAAATAGTCAGAGAATGTTTATTGAATTAATTAGCAAATGACCTCTTTCTGGGGATCCGAGGGAGCTGAGGAATAGAGGGAAAGGACAGAATTCTAAGAGTTATCCCTCCCTCCTTCTTTCCTCTTTCTTTCTACTTCCTTTCTTTTACCTCTTATGGAATTTCCAAGACAAAGAGCCTTTGAGGTTATCACCATTGACCTTGGAGGTGAGACTTCTGCCACATAGGACTGGCCTGGGTCATCCAGCCTAAAGGGTGTGGGGCAGTGAACAGATCTCCCGATCTGCCTTCACCTCAGCAAGCTATGCAGCCCCAGCCGAGGCTGCTCCGGAGTCAGTTAGAGGCACTGTTTACATGCAAGCCTGTTTTTCTCTGAACTTCCTGCAAATTGGACTGAATGTGCTAAATACATAATGAATCTGCTAAACTCTTTAATGCACTTGCAGTACTTATTGATTTCCTCGTTGATTACATATAATTTGCTGCACTGATTTGGCTGTGTGACTTGAAAGGCATTTTTTGGGGAAAAAAATCTCCATAATTTGTCAATCAACTCACCCTGGACTTTAAAATGAATACAGAAAGACACATTAAAAAAAAAGTTTCAGGATTGTGATCTAGATTATTTAGGATTGATGGCCCCACATTCAATGGAACAAATTTTCACTGAGTTCCAATTATGTGCTAGACCTTGTGGAAGCTTCTGGGGTTGCACTGAGGAGTCGAGGTTCATTTGTGACCTTGAAATACTCCAGAAGTAGAGTGTGGGGGAGCAGCAGTGGACAAACACAAAAGTGTTTACAAGTCAGAAGATGAGAGGACAAGCAGTTAAATTCATTTGTGGAGGTTGAATGTTTGCCTCCCTGCGAGATGTCAGCTTTAATTTGTCACTCCACAGAGCCTGGCTCAAGCATCCTTCCTCTTGCACCTCATGCAGGTGAATTAGAACCTCTACTCAGGTTGAAAAGGTGCTGTGGGTGTGACTTCAGGTAGAATCTGACCTTCTCCAGGCAAACCAGGTTTAGTGATGTCTGTTGCTCTTACTTTCCCAATTTCCTTTTGAATTCCTTTGAGGACTATGCTCCCATTTTCTATAAGAACTTCCTGGCCCATGCCTCATCTCATGTGGTTCTGAAGGAATTAAGTGCACCCTGTCCCTTCCTCCACCCATGGATCTGTTACCAAAGCTAGCCAGGCCCTCATGTTTATAAACCTTCAAGCTACAGGACCACATTACAGTTGGAAAAGTATCCACTGGCCCTAGAGGTACTTTTATAACAAGAACTTGGGAAAGGAAGATATGCTTGTTCACATCAGTCCTACATTAGCTAAAGATAAGAGAGGTGGGATAGTGTGAGGCTTGGGCATAGGAGGGTAGTTTCTGCGGAGAAGTACTCGTGGGTTCTGGATTGGTTGGGTCGTAAGAAAGGTGGGGGTCGTAAGAATGATGGGATTTCAGTTAAGATCTTGACATATGTTTAGAAATGTGAAATGGTCTTCATTTTTCCCAGCCCTCAGCTGTTATCTGATTAACCTCTCCTATTTGTTACCCCCTCCATCCTCTGACCTTTGTGGTTCATTTCAGGACATCTCAGAATTTTTCTTTTATCTGGATCTATCTATGAGCTACTTAGTAGCCAATGCTGGTTTCTGTTGTTTCTGTTGTTCTGCCCCTACGCCATGTTAGGTGGGAAGGAGCTTTCTTTCTATTCCTCCCTGGCAAGACGATGACCTCACAGTCATCCCCATCAAGGCCATGCTCCCTGACTCCCATACTGTCTCTCCAAACACATAAATGTTCTCAGCTCCAGGTCTTGATGTACCTCTTTCTTGAGGACCTGTGCTCTATTTCCCCGTGTATTTGTCACTTATTTGTTACTGGGACTAAACACCTAATACCCAGAATTCAAGTTTATTTTGGCTCACAGTTTTCAGAGAATGTAGTCCATGGTTTGTAGTCCAAGACAGAAACAGCATGACAGAAAGACATGGTAGATAAATGCTGCTCAGCCCCTGGTAGCCAGGAAGCAGAAAGAGAGAAGGGAGAAGCCAAGGATAAGAGTACAATCCTCCGAGTCATATCCCTAGTGACCCTTCTGCCAGGTCCCACTTCCTAGTAGCATATTCAGCTCCTGATCTCAGCCATGGATGAATCCACTGGTGCATAAAGGACCTCTGTGGACACATGAATTTTGGGTGGGACATTTTAGATCTAAACCATAACAGTATTTCTTTAACTCTGCCTAATAAAACCTTGCTGGGCCTCTCATTTATGGGCCATGATATTCTTTTCTGTGACAGTGATCAAGAACCTACTCATTGACCTGAGCTCCTCTTTGGGGAACTTGGATCCCATCTGGTAACAATTCCTGAGTTAGTGCTCACTGAGCTCTGATCTTGTACATCCACCTGCCCTACTAACACAGCCACTCATATGATCAACACACATCAGGATCACCTGGAAAGTCTGGTAAAGAGGCAGTGATCTCCAGAGATCTAATTTAATAGGTCTGGAGTGAAGTTTAGATCGGTGAATCTGGACTTTAACAATCACCTCCTGATGATTCTCACAGGTGGTTGCAAACCCCAGACATGGGAACAATAGCTGAAATAAGCCCTACCCGATGATGTTTTGTACACTGTGGCATTCTTTGGAAAGCCATCATCTTTCCCATAATGCCTCCCTGTGATGAAGACTCAGAGTGTATGGGCAGCTAAGACTTAGATAGTTCAGTTCCTATGGATGCGTGTAGCAGGAGAATACCATACTGATGCAGAAGACATAACACTTACAAAGCTTCTGAGAAGGAAATTCCTGGTTTTTGCTGAAGGATGAGTAATATGAAACAACTGGAATGCTATATTATGGGACCTATGAAAAGCCTGAAAACTGAAATTGTTATTGAAGCTAAAGCAGGGAGGCCTTGTACACCCAATTATGGAATTTAGAAGTTATGTATTACCAGACCCTGGGGATGTGTAAAAATTTTCAGTATAGTGAAAGCATCTTACCTAAACCAGCATAGACATGGAATTATTTCAGTTTGGCATGACTTGATCAAGGACACAGCTTTATTCTCTCTCCTTCTCTGCATCTCCAGTGTTCAGTTTATTACTGGGCCTCATGTTACAAGATAGCTGCAGTAGCTGCAGCCCCCCTATTCTCCCTCTTATTTTTCTCTAGATGGAAAGAGGCTGCAAATTTCTTGAATTCACAGAAAGCTTCAAAGGGCATCAAAATTGTTCTGTTTGGGTCAGGTTCCACTCTGACCTAGTCTTGATGACTAGGAGAGTGTGAAATTCAATTATTCAGCCTTGGGTAATATGTTTATGGAATCAGAGATGAATTCAACTCTACAGAGAAAAGAAAGCTTGATAAGGAAGGGTAAATTGTCCCTTACATGGAGATTTGATGGATCAGTTTAGAAGTATCGGTTTTTTATCTACAGAGACCTTCTCTGCTCTGAGATGTGTGTATTGGAGGAAGGTGTGGAAGGTCCTCTGTGATGGGATTCAATTGGTGGGAGAGTTGGGGTGCAAGTCAAGGCAGTGGAGTAGCAGAGGAAGAATGCTTTGGAGACAGACCAAAGAGCATGATGCTCAGAGGGTCAGCCCCACTTGGACACTTGCTCCCTGACTGATTTGGCATGTGCTCATTTCTCTGAGCTTCTTCCTTATCTGTGAAGGAGTATGTGAAGTATTTCCTCTGGAGGGTTATTGCAGAGATCTATGCTCTGTCCCTATTACATGATAATTCAGTAGAAGTAGCAATTATAATATGTTTTTGGTTTTCTAACAGCATTAACCATAGGTGAGCCATCGATTCAATATAAACTTTAGGAGAGGGGGAATTATGGGAAATGCCTTCATAAACGTGAAAGAAGAAAGTTTCTTTGAATTGAGGGATGTATGATACTGAGGTGGTGGTGAGGGCATGGTATTTGGGGGCAGGCGGTCAGTGGGCAAGAGCACAGACTGGAATTTGCCTTACTGCTCATGAACCCTGATTCTGCCATTCATGATCTATCTCCTGTGGAGAAATAGAAATTACAGAAAGGATTCAGTGTGTGGTGGCTTCTTTTTCTTTTCCCTTCTTGCCTCGGTTTCTCTTTTGACCCTCCTCTATCAGAAAACTCAACTTCACAATTTTTGCCTTCCTTACATACAAGTGAAAATGCATGTATTGTTTAAAAACTCACTTTTCTACTTTATTTTTAAAAATCACATTGTTTTGAAAATTTGGGAAAATTCTCTCTAGAAAAGTAGAAGGAAAAGAAATCATACTTCATTCTTGTCCTCTGAATATAGCTCCTTTACTATGTTGTTGAATTTCCTTTTACTGTGTTTTTCTGCATGTGGGATTACTGCTGTTGTAATCATCCTGTAATTTCAATTTTGTATCCTGTTCCTCTTTTGGTGATTACTTGCTCTTCCCAAATAGAATTTTAATGACTATAATATTTCATCATGTGCCTGGAATTGGTTTACTAAATGATTTTCTATTTTGGGACATGAAGTAGTTTCCAAGTTTTCATTAGGGTCTGGGAACCCAGTAATGCCGAGCTTTCTGCAGAAACTTTGTATATCTGATAACATCTCATTAAGACAAAGGTTGGGACATGTTTGGTTTTTGGTTGCCAGTGAGATTTCCAGAATGATTTAACATCATGTGATCTTGAAAACATCTGTTTCCAGTATTCACTATGTACAAATATAAATGTATTGCAGCAATTTTAGATTTTACCAAATATGATAGCAAAGTCAGATTCACCGGTGATACAGGAACTCATCTAGAGGCACTCAGGAGAAATGGAAATCTCTTTATTTTGCTAGCAGGCTCTGAGGAGTTTAGTACTCCAAAGTCTGAGCCCCAATTTTGGATTGGGGAAGCTGTTATATAGGGTTTGTGGTAGGAAAGGGTGAGTTAAACAAATGTGGGAATTTAAAGGAGATGGGTTTACTACTTTGAACATCTGGTAAGTCTCTGAGGGCAGGAGAGTCAGGTCACATTGGTACAGGAATGGAAGGAGTGACTTACAGTGTGTGAGATAACAGGAGTTGTGAAGCAACTGGAACAGGAAAGGAAGGAAAGGAAGAGCAGCTGGGATACAGAAACTGGTTTAATGAAGTAAGAACATAATTTTATCTGACAAGCAGGGATTAGGCTGAGCCCTTGGAAAAGGTGGGGGGTACTAGGCTGGTTTATTTTACCGTCTCCAGTGCACTTGCAAGTACACACACATGCACAGATATTTGACATTTGCCATGAGTCATTCCTGAGCCTGGGGAGAGTAACGCTTAGTAACTAGGGAAACTACCCTTTAATAACATGCCACCTCCAGATTGGGGTTAGAAGAATCAAAAGAGGTTTAAATAGGAACAGATTGGAGGTGGAGATGCCATTTATGTGTCCAATTGTGGCTCAGACTCTACATTTCAGCTTTAATCCTATGCTTTCCCCTTAAATAAGATGTAGTTTGAGCCTTAAGCCATTTCTCCTGCCTCTGCACAGTGCAAAGTCCCCCTGGGGCATTTCCTTTAGGTTGAACTGCTCGTTTCCTTCTTGTACTTTCTAGTCCAGCCAGGCTCTATACTGAGCCCGAGGCAGATGCCTTCCTTGGAGCAACTTGCTCTTGAAACACCTTTTACATGGTGTCTAATCTTTTGATTAGAGTTCTCTCTCTCTTCTGTTAAAGACAACCATGATCCTGACTTTCATAGTCATCAGTAGTTATTCTCCTCCTCCTCCTCTTTGCCCCAGTACTGAGAATTAAACCAGGGTCTGCACACTGTGCTACAATCCCAGCCCTTTGTTATTTGAGACAAAATTCTGTTAAGTGACTAAGTTGCCCAGGCTGGGCTCCGACTTGTGATTCTCCTACCTCACCCTCCGAGAGTCCTGGCATTACTCAAATGTCACCCTGCCTGCCTGGTCAGTTTTCTCTATAGGTCTCTTACTTAGGAGGCTCCTTCTGTAAAGGAAATTTAAAGACTTATAACCTGAAGGTATATTAAAAGCAGTAAAGGCAGGCCCAGCCTGTTTAGACTCAGGCAGTCTTGAGATTCCAACGCCAGCTGCGACTTGTAAGGTAAGTGTCACTCAGCCAGAAAGTGCGTCTGGTGTGCTGACTTGCTTCGGGGACAGACTGGCTCAGTTAAAGACAATGATTGATTCTTCCTGCTTACCCAAGCCCCTGACCTTAAGAAACCCCCAACTAAATTTACCTGAGATAAATCTCTAGCTGCATATGACCCTGCTATCAGCCTTTTGTACTTCCTGCTTTAAAAAAATGTGTCTGTTTAACCTCAACATGGGGCTGGTGACTTGGAACTGTTCCTCCCAGCCAGCTAGCATAATAAAGAGTTGCCTTTCAACTCCTCTGTGCCTGCGTATCCACTGTTTTCCATCTGATTCGATCTTGATTTTTCCACAACACTTTGAGCATTATCGTTTAGTTTGGCATGGTTTTGAGATTATAAATTGAATCCAGACTATGAATCCTTTGAATCTAGATTACTTTAGCTCAAAAATATGTTGAATATTTCTTTATCTTGTTGTGAAACATTTTCGTTGCTCTATGTTATTCTATGTATGTAATAGCATGATGAAAACAGTCACCCTCCCAGGAGACTGCAAACTGTGGCCCATAAACTAAATCCAACCCAGTGCCTATTCATTTTGCAAATAAAGTTTTATTAGAACACATCTGTTGCTGTTCTTTTTCTATGTTCCCTGTGGCTGTTTTTACTCTGCAGTGGTGGCATTGAGCTGAGGTAAACTGTAAGACCATAAAGTCTAAGTACACTGGGCCCATCATGTCTGTGGGGACCAAATTCTCAGAGTCAATCAAGTACCGATCGAAGATATTCAAGAAAACACTCTCACCTGTAATAAACATGTACAGATCTTTTACCTTTTTCTATTCCATAGACAATATAGTATAACAACTGTAGTATAGTGGCATCTACATTATGTCAGTTATTATAAGGTCCCATGACCAAAAGGGGCCAGACCATCACATGTGCGGGACAAAGGTATCTAAGGCAAAACACCACATTCATTTCTGTTCTAGCACAGCCTCATCAAAAATGGGTCCCTTCAGGAGTTATGAGCACCAGTGAGTGGCTGCCTGGAAGACTATCAAACACTTTGTTGGGAGCTTTTTTGCCTTGAACATCAGGCTGAGAGGCAGGACCCAAACTTCTGGGACAAAAAGTAAATGAATGGTTTTCAGGAAGGGCACAGCCCTGCTGTGAGGAAGTAATACACTATTTGCAGTGAGTCCAGGGAAGCTGCAGGGCCTGCACCATCTGGACAGCAAGCGGGCATGGCCTGGAAATGAACATGGCCTTCTGAGATGCTGGCGGAAGCCAGGTGTATGCCTGGTTCCCAGCCCGACCAGCCTGCCCCATAAAGGCACAGTAAGGGGAAATGTGGGCACTGTTTGTCTTAACTCTGGCCAAGTCACATAAACCCATTTTCCTTCTCTAAGATCAAACGTCCCCCTGAGAGAGTATGCAGTTGAATTATGTATTCCACCTCTAATATATTGAGAAAGACATGAACTTATGACCATAGGCAAACTCTGGAGCCAAGATCCCAGGGGTGTGGCAGGCCTTGATCTCACCAGCTGGGCTGCCTCTCTGGATTTTTTTTCTCATCTCAACATAAACCTTCACTTCATAGAATCATCTAGAAGACAAAGATGCTGTACATAATAAGTCCAGCAATGAGCACTATAGAAGAAATTATAAAAAAATATTTTTGAACATCAGGATAGGAACATATTTTGAATAAGGCATAAAAACACAAACACAGGGAAAAGAGTTGATCTGATTAACATTGAAAACATTTGAATAAAAATGACCAGCAACAAAAGGAAATGATTAGTCAAAGTTAGGGAGAAGATATTTTTCTCATAATCAAGATATTTTGGAAAAAACTATTATAAAGAATTATTGCATGTCAAGTACAAAATGGAGAGTAATTCTATAAACATAATGACCTTATTCAAAAATGCATATTGCAGCGGGAATGCAAGTGGTCATATCCAAAGAGGCAAAACAAACAAAGAGTTTTTAAAGTTAAAATGAAAAAGTTTGCATAAGTTGTCTTAAATTCTTTTCCCCTTAGCTACAAGAATCAGTCACAAGGTAGTGTCAGTCCCAGTTCCGACAGGCAGTTGCTGGACAGATGCCCTTAAGTACTTTTTCATGTAAGGTCATCACAACAGGGCTTTGGAGAAGAACCCTTCCTGAAAGGCCTCTTTTTACTTTTTGTCCCAAAAGTTTGGGTCCTGCCTCTCAGGATGCAAATAGTCCCATCAAACTGCAAAAGTATCCTCCTACTTGGAGATTTCATCCCACATAGAAAGAAGCTTCCCACTTGGTCTTTCTATGCATCATCCCATCAAATCCTCACAAATAGTCTCATGAAGTTCCACTCTGCAGATTAGGAAACAGGGTCCCAAAGGTGAGGCAACTCGATGACAAGGGCATATTCCTGGTAAGTGGCAGGTGCACAATGACTTGTTTATTCCTTATGCATTGATTGAGTTGCTACTATGTGTCAAGCACTAGGCTAGATCCTTATTTCAGGGGACTCCATTCTCCAGTGGAGGGAGGTAAGTAACAAGAAATGTGGGTGAGCAAGAAGTGCAGATTGTGAAAGTGTCACAAGCAGGGCAGACAGAGTGAAGAGCCAGGGAAGAAGGAAAGAAGTTACCGTCAGCCTGGGCAGGACCGACCTCTCCAAAGAGCTGATATTACAACTAAGACCCGAATGAGGAGGAGCCATCCATGGGATAGGTAGGGGCAGTAACTTTAACAGAGACAACTGCAAACAAAACGATCCACGATAGGAATAGATCTGGCAACTTGAGGGCCAGAGAGAAGCCCAGTGCTTCTGGAGCACAATCTTGATGTGGATGTGGATGTGGGTGTGGGTGTGGGTGTGGGTGTGGGTGTGGGTGTGGGTGTGGGTGTGGATGTGTAGGGAGGATGAGGCAGGTGGGGAGACATTGCACAGGTCCCTGTAGGCCACGAAAGACTGGATGGGATTCCAAATGCAACAGGGAAAGGGCTAGAGAGGACTTATGGAGGGGAGGGACACTGTAATTTGTATTTCCAGAGGTGCACACTGGGTGCTGTACGGGGCTATAGAGGGAGCAGTGAGGCCAGTTAGTGAGATGGCCATAGCTTTGGATAGGGGCGGTGGCCTGTTCTAGGATGGCTTCAGCGTGATTGTTTCTCACCCTTATGCACAAATGTCCTGTCTCGGTCATCTTGCACCTTGTCCCTGTCTGTGACTTTGTGTCCTCTTTGGCTTTCTAGAGGATCCCAAGAGACCGTAGAGCTGTGACTAAGGGGCCCAGCACTCCCGCTTGGGACACTTGGTCACTTACTTTTATTACATATGCTGTCTATGGCCTTTTTCTTTCATTATCCTACTCATTCTGTATGTGTCTGTAAGAGTAGTTGGGGAAACTCAGAAACTACACTGCTAGCTGGTCATGATGCACACGTTTATAATCCCAGCCTTCTGGGAGGCTGATACAGGGGATCTAGATCATGTCTTAAAATAAAAAGTGAAACAAGAGCTGGGTATGTAGTTCAGTGTGAAGGCCCTGAGATCCATACTAAGAAATTTTTTAAAAAGGAAAGAAAAAAGAAAGGAAGAAATAAAGACTGCTACTGTTTCTACCATATGTAACTTTGCCCAGTACTGTCCCTGGTTTCCATCAGGTGGCTTCAGTTCCTTACTAAAATCCATATTACTCACCCATTCCCCCAAGTCTCTATGCCTTCGTATTTCTGAGTCTATTTATGATACTCAGCTTTAGCCTAGTGTGTCTCAGAATCCATCTGCTTATATTTTTCCTGTTACTGATATAGGGGAATGAAACTCCCAACCTCCTAGATGTTCTGTATGAGTTTGTATTCTCTAAAATTGAAGAATGAATTTTAGGCACAACAGAGGTTAAGAGAAGAATATATTTATTGAGAGAAAGAAAGCTTCAATCTGAAGGAGATTGACAAAAGGGTCCCAAGTGGATTGCCAAAGACTCTGTCTTTTCTAGGGATTTTTATAGAGTAAAACTATAAGGTGACACAGAGTATTCTGGCACAATAGAGAAGCAAAAAGTACAAAACAAACAGGTTTATTGAGCTGAGGACGTGGAAAGGAGCACACAGCCCATGGCGGCTGGGCTGTCTCCTTCGACTGGATACAGAAAGGCAGGGGATTATACAACCTCTGATCAGAAGTGGCTCATGGGATGGATATTGATGATGTGTGAGGAACTGATTGGAATTCTCTGTGCGTGCAAACAGGAAGGGGAGTTGCAATTAGGGCTGAAGAAGAAGCAGGAGGTAGTAAGCATTCCCGCTTTGGCCTTCCACCATATTAGACCACCGCCCTAATTGTATAGTAATTTATACTAGGGCAAGAACTTTTCAGAGATGGGTCTAAAATGGGGGAAACTGGGAGCTCACAAGGCAGATGGGCAAGAGATGAGACAGAATTATGATTAACCAATAAGATTAATTGTTCAAATAAAATTGACCAAAACAGGGACAGAGTAGTGAGTTACATAGTAAGCATGCATTCTTACGGAGCAGTGACTCTTCCTGTAGGGGGCTGGGATGGTGGTTCCTGGCTTCCTAGAAGTGATCCATACCTATTTAGAATATTAATCCCTTATTGTTCATACTTAGGGTGTGGTTGCATTTGTTTTGCCTTTTGTTTTAAGATCTGGCCCACAGTGGGAGGTGTCTGTGTCTTCCAAGGTCACAAGACATCTGGTCCTCTGTACTGGCTTCTTTGAGGGTCTAACCCTGTCTGACTACCTATAATATCTCTAACTCAGCTACCTATAGCATTATCATATCTACAAAGTTATTTCATTCTCTTCTCTCTCCCCGCTTTCTTTTCTCCCTTCCTCTGCAAAATGGAAATGATACAAACAAGCCAATAAAATTTAAATGATAAAATATATGGTAAGTCTTCAGTCAGTGCATTTCTGCATCTCCAACTGGTCATAACATTGAAACATCAGTACATTTAAAAGTATTTTGGTATTTTGCTTACATTTGGTGAATAGTTTTAATAGTTCATTTTGCTTTAGAAAATAGATACATATTGTTTTAAAATTTGACTTTGAAGAAATAGTCCTTGCATGGAAGTGAGAAGCAAGAAAAGAAAAGAAAACCAGAAATCGAGCTCCTTTTTCCTTCAGCTTTTGCCCTTCTGAGGAAAAGAAAAAGAGTGACTTTCTGCGCACAATTTGAATTAACCCCTTTTATCACCATGTTTTTGTTTTTTTTTTTCCTCTTGAATTGATATCTCCCTGTGACACATTTTTTAGCCTTTTAAAAAAGTGCCAGAAATGATTAGAAAAGAGAACAAAAGGATCAGGGATTCTGAAAGGTAAAGACTCCACACATTTGAATTCAGTCACTTCTTTTATTATGCAAATATATACCCTTTAAGCCTGCCTTCCGTGTGTGATTAAATGGAAACTCTGAGGATAAATGGAGCACAGATGCAGAAATAAAGGTTCAACACTTCTCGAGTTGCCTTTCCTTGGGAGCCAAGTGTCTTCCCTCTTTGCAGCCTTCGTCGTTTTCTTTACAACATGGTCCATATTCCCCGGTGAAAATTTTTTTCAATGATTGTTTCTGCCTAAGAGTAAAAAACAAAAGCAAAGTTAGAAAATCTTCTGGTTCCCTAAGATGGACTTCAGCATTCGAGTTCAGACTGAGTGTTGTTTCTAAAAGGTTTCTACCCTAATATAAATTACTAGATATTATGTCGGTGGTCTAACATGGCAGAAAGCCAAGGCAAAACAACACTTACTATGAGGATCACTTCCTCCTCCTTCCCCTTCAACCCTGATTATAACTTCCTCTTTCCTTTCCCTTGCACATGAGGAGAATTCCAATCAGTTCCTCGTGTTTCATCAGTGTCCACCCTAAGCGCTGTTTCTGGTCAGAGGTCATAAAACCTCCGTCATGTTTGCCTCTGGCGGAGTGGTTATGCTCCTCTCCGCATCCTCTGCAAAGGCCATTTTTTCTTTCCTTTTGCTTCTCTGTTGTGCCGGGAAGCTTTAACAGTTTCTTGCCTGATGAAAGAAATAATGGCTCACATTTTTACTGAGTGCTTCCTGTGTACCTAGCTTGGTCTCAAGCTCCTCCCCTGCACTGTACCGTTTTGTCCAACGGCTGTGTGAGGTAGGCACTTGTTCTGCTGATTCTGTTTTATAGATGAAAAGAGCGAGGCTTGAGCAGGGTCCCTCAGTTAGTAGCAGAAACAGGATTTAAGAATACGAGTGGGTTCCAAAACTTAGAGACATACTATATACATGTGCAGAACCCTTTGGGCTTTGGGATAGGGCCTCGAGCCTATATTTTAAAAAATTAAATATTTAATTGACTGCTCAAGACCCTGAGTTTGTTCTCCACCACTGAAGAAGAAAATAATTGACAAAGATTGAATATATTCAAAGTAATGTGAGGGTTTGATAAAGGTGGATATAGATATACATTCATCTTGATGAATACCACAATCGAAGTAATTAATACTTTCAGAATCTCTCATGATGTGCTATATATTATATCTCTAGCACTTGTGCTTTTCTTTTCTTTCTTTCTTTTTTTTCTTTTTCTTTTTTTTTTGTCTTTTTGAGACATGGTCTCACTATGCAGTTCAGGCTACACTGGAGCTCACTTTGTAGCCCAGGCTGGTCTCAAACTCATAAGGACCAACCTACCTCAGCTTCCTGAGTGCTGGGATTATAGGTGTGTGCCACCATGCCCAGCACTGGTTCATTTTATAATTGAAAGTTTGTGCCCTTTGACTAACATCTCTTCCCCTTCTCCTCAATCTCTGGCAACCACCATTCTGCTTTGCTTGTTGGAGCTTTAGTCTGATTTTTATGTCATTCTGGCTTTTGTGCCAGAAGCAGAGCTAAACCCTAGAATCAGCACAATGTGTTAAAAAAAAAAAAAAGTAAATATATAATGAATGAGTGAGCAAATGAATGAGCATAGTCTAAGAACAGTGTGGAAGGTCAAACACAAAGTCTGGGTTTTAGAATCGGACATCTGGGATCTAGTCTTAGCTTTACCACCAGCCTGTAGTGCAACCTGTCTGGGTGTATCTTTGTTCCTTCATCAAATGGTTTAGAATACAACAAAACAGCTCCCTCTCAAGGTTGTGGGGAGGACAAAATAAATAATTTGCATGGAAGCTCTTGATTAACTCAATAGCACTTTGTCAATTCAATCTTAATTCACCACAGTTCTCATTTTAGATGTGCAAATTGTTCCCTTAGCTTCCCTAGAAATAGAAGGGAAATCCTGCTTTGGAGGAGACCCTGGAGAAGCATTTAATACATGTTTCTCTCAACCTCTTTGGCCTCAGAGTTTCAGTGCCTGTCTCTGTCCAGCCTACCCAACAAGTCTCCTGACCCTTTCGCCTGATAATGTATCCTCAGTGTAACTCCACAGAGGATGAGATGGACTCCAGAACCTTATTTCATGCATTCAAATTCTATTTCTGCTTCCCATAGTCTGCACATTTTTGACCTTTCCTTGCCTGAGTTTTGTTCACTGTCAAGTGGGGATATTTATGCCCAAGTTCAAGGACTGCTTGCTCAGCATAGCCCATAGCACACAGAAGTCTTCAGTAACTGGTAGATTCCCCTTTTTCCTTCAAACTATGGAGTGTGTTCAGGAGTTAATTGAAATTGGAGCATCACAGGGGAAAATTGGATTGAGTTGTTTGTCACAGTCTGTTACAGTTTATAAATGGATAGCACAAGATAATATACGCTGTTACGTGTACTTGTCATTACAGTACTAATGTAATGATATCTGGAGTAGAAAGTGTGGGTGTCTGCTTCTTTCCCCCTTGGACTTCCTGAGTTGGCTTGCAAGCTAAGCATGTCTCTTCACAAGCATTTTCATCTCTCTGTTCTGCTGAGGCTTCTTTGCTGACACAGGGGCACCCTGATGTGCTGTGGGGCTGTCCCTGCCTCCCAGGACACACTTTGCACACGGGCCTGGCAGTCTATAGATAGCTGATGCCAAACCCTGGACTTTTTCATGCTCTTTCCTGGCTATTGGTCAGAGGGCACAACAAGAATCCCCTCATGACAATAGGTTTTACTGACTTTTCTCCTTTGACTCTTCCCACTAGGCTTCCTGGAATGATCTCATAAATGAACCATGAATCTGAGTCCTATTCTTCTTTGAGAAAGCCCAAATGAGATAGTACCTAAGTGCTGGCTCTGTGTTAGGTGCTTTGCTGAACTGAGTATTTTATAAGCAGCACTGTGTGTGATCCTCAGGTACTATTATGATCCTACATTCAGATGAGAAAACTGGCTTAAAGAGGAGAGAGAGTTGCCCATGTTCACACAGCTGTTAGGAAGGTAGCTGGAAATCAGTGGGCCTGCAGGACAAAGAGAAAGTCCAAAATAACATGCTTTGACAGTTATAGGTAAGAAAAAGCAAAGGCCTCTATGTATAACACTTTCATAACCATGTATTAGGTCTCAAATGTCAAAACACAGGGCCTCTATTTCTAGAACAAGGCATTTAACACTCTGCCACTGCCTACGGCCCAATGTCATTAAGAAAGGAATTTTTTTAAGTCTTCTGCCTGGGGCTGAGATCTGGATTAAATTAAGAACTTAGCATTCATAAATATCTTTTGTAAGACTCTTATATGATTAAAGCCCCTGAAGGGAGCACTATTTATCTACAAAGGACAGAAAGACATTTTGCAACTCCAAAGTCACTTCTAAGAAAAATGTTGATAAGTATCAAAATTACTCTAGTTCCCTGAAACCCCACAGCAACTCTTGTACGCATAGAAAGATAGCCAGACTCAGGAGGCAGATGCCTTGGAGGCACTGGCCATCTTTGCATTTGAAGGCATAACTCTCTGTACCTACTTTACAATGACTTCTTCCTATATGGTACTCCCAGATGGCTTTGCATCTTGACTAAAGTCTCTATCAAGGGCACAGAACAACCAGAGAGGCTTGTGAGGGTTCCTCATGGCTTTAGGTCTTGGCTTCCTGCCGACACAATGACTTACTTGCTTTCCAAGACTAAGCACCTGGGTCGGAAGCCAGGTTTGCTCTGTATGACTAGGCTTTGATAGGCTTATTCCGTTAATTTGATCCGAGGAATCTTTTATACAGGGTAGACTTTGTGGATCAGCTCCTTGTGCTGTGGGGGGATGGGTGGTAAGCTAGAGAATAAGCAAACCATAGGGAAATACAAGTCGAGAGTCTAGCATCATAAAGTGTGGATAAAGTCAGGATTCTGAGCAATAAAGAGCTTATTGGATGGCGCCTCTCCCAGAGGCTTCTGGAAGAGGTGTAATAGAGGTGCATTCCCGAACCGAGGCCACAACTTCATCATCCCTGCTCTCATCAAGAGGCCAGCTCAGCCTCTGCCCTCCTTCACTGTGGGTTTAGCCAGGTGATTTGCTTGGACCAATAAACCTCTGCAAATATGACATGAGCAGGAGCTTGATAAAGGTTTGGGATGCTTTCCTGAGGCCACTGCACAAGGAAGCTAGTCTAGACTTTTGGAAGATGAGAAGCCATATGGAGGAACATCGAGAGGGCTCTGCCTACGGTCTGCACTAACTCCCAGGCGTGAGACAGCGGGCATTTGGGACCACATGTGGCTACTTGAAGGATCCCAGGGAGAGCAGTGGAATGACCCAGCCAACCTGTAGAATCAAAAGTTAGTAGTAACTGCTCATTGTTTTAAGGTACTATAATCAGAGTGGTTTGTTACGCAGCAACGTATAACTGAGACACATGTATTCATACAAGCACCATCTAAGGAGAAAAGAGAAGTCTCAGAAACACTGCCGTTCAAATCAACCCAGGTCCAAATATGTCTCCAAGGTGCTGCATAATTTTCAAGGCTGCTGTTTCATAATTTGCAAGTGATCAGAAGGATCAGAATTTCATATCATGGAGCAGAACAGAGTTGTTCCTCAGCCTCCATTTCTTTGTCCTCAAACGGGGCTGCCTTCTGGGGTATGACAGGACCATTGCTAGACCCATGTGTAGACCTGGTCTCTTGCAACTGAAGATTAGAGGAATCCCAAAGTTACCACATGTAAGGACTTGCTTAAGCACCATGCTCAAGGGATCCAGCTCAATGTGACTACAACCACCTTGGTAGTGAAGACCATTTTCCTGCCTCATTACCCTGTATACATCCTAACCCTTATGGGATGGAGTCCTAAGCTGAGCATGGTGTGCTGGCCATAGACACCCAGACTACTTCTTAACCAGTGCTGGACTTGTGATAATGGCTTTGAGAAAGGCTAAGTACACCTTGGTGGGCACAGCCCACCTTTGTCTAGCTTGCTACACAAACCCCTTTCTCTTGCCCTGAAGTGCGGGACCCCCCCACCCCGTCTGTTCCTGGGTCCCCAGTAAGTTGCACTCCATGCAGTTCCAGATCTGTGTGCTGTTTTCTTTCATCTTGTGGCAACAGTTACCTTTGCGGCCAGTGCCCAGTCATTATGATGGGGTTTCTCTGAAACGTCATCCCTGGTTTCTGTGTGTGTGTGATATGGTGAGGAGGAGGGCAGGGGAGGAACCTGCTTTCGGATACACAAGGAACTTAAGATTTAGAAGTCAGGTGGGGTGTATGTATGTTTTGTTAACTAATAAATTCATTCACCACTTATCGAGGGACAGTGGTGTGTTGGACTTCTTAGAAATATTATTGCAGGAAATGGACACTTACCTTGACAGGAACATGAACCAGAAAGGAAGCCCAGAATTTTTACAAAGTCATTTAGAATTATCTAGATCAGGATCCTAAAGCATTAATTCATGAAGTGCAAATTAAATCATTTCAATTGAAAGTTGCTAAGAAATCAAAGTTATTTTATTTTTTCTAATTTCAAAGTAATCATACTTGTTGCAAAACATGTAGAAAGGACAAAAATGTATGAAACAGAAATAAGTATTTCTTGGCAATTTCACTGTAACTATTAATATTTTGGTGTTCTCCCTGTTGGTTTCATTCTCATTGCAGAAGAAGCCATTTTCAACTGGGCTTTGAAGGATCAGTAGGAGTTTGCTGGGCAAACAAAAGCTAGAAAGGCCATCCAGATAAAGGGAGATGACGTGAGACAGGCCTAGAGATGTGAAGGTGCATCACTGTAGTTGTAAAAGCTGGTGCGAAAGGGATGGGGGTACAGGGAAAGGAGGCTAACTTGGCCAGGCTGGAAGGATGTGGTCAGCAAAAGCCTCAGCTGTTAGTATTGGAATCAGGAGTTTGTTCTGAAGGTGATGAGCAGACATCAAAGGGCTCCAAGAGAGGGAGTGAGTGCGCAGGCCTTGTGGAAGGTGGATCGGACAGGGGAAGCCTGGCGGCAGGAGCCAGAGGAAGCTGGGTCCAAGTGGGAGAGGCACTGACCTGATGGAGATGACTGAGGCTGTGAAATAGTGCTGATTAGAGTAGCTATTTCACGGGACTGTTGTGAGGCTGAATGAAGAGTTGTCTAGGGCAAAATAACTGCTCAGTGAATGCTAGCACTCGTATCTGCAAATCAGGGCTCCCTGGTGGCTAAATAGATATAAATGAGATAATGTATGTCAATACTTTTAGCTCAGTGCTGTGATGCACAACCTCATGGGTGGGGAAGCAAACTGAGAAAGAGATGCTCTGAGGTACTCAGTTCTTACGGTGCAAACTCCGTCCTGTGTAGGGAAGAGTGAAGAAACCGACCTGTTGCTAGATTGGAAATTGGTACTACTTTGACCTAGTGACTTGGGACAGGGGATCCAATCTCCCTAAGTTTCAACTTTACTGCATGGAAATGATGATATTAATAGAATGTATTTTAATGTTGAGGAGGTTAAATAAAATAATGAATGTAACATTCTCACAATACCCGGCACATCAGAGTAAGTGCCAGGTATACTTAGCTAGCATCATACTACCACCATCAATTTTAAATGTTCACCTTCTGTGACCTAGCAAATCTCACTTCTGTAAATGCTTTTACAGAAATGGCATCAAGAATACAAAGCTATGCACATGATACTGTCTTTTTGTAGCAGCAAAGTGTGGGGGAAAAAAATCCCATAAATGTTGATCAAATTAGAATAGTAAATGGTAGGAATTAATATTTTAGAATTCTACTCATCTCTTAACAAGAATGGAAAAGATCTGTACCTTGGTACCTACCTACTGTTTATATGCATATGCTATTTTCAAAATTTGATATGTTGTGAGTAAAAATAAGACTTCAATATGATAGGCATAATAGGATTTCATTTTTATAGGCAAATGAAAACCAAAATAAAGATGAGCATATGTTTCCTAAGTATATGCAGGATCCGGATGACACACAGCAAATGGGTAGTGTTGGAGGCTGGGATCAGGACGGGGAAGAGAGAACCATCATTTTACACGCTTCTGCGTTACAATGTCTTATTATAAGCTCTTTCAATTTCATAGTAAAAATAAAGAGCTGTTTAGGTCAGAGAGGTTGAAGTGTGAAGGAAGGCTGGGGCCTGAGGAGGAGGAGGAGGAAGAGCAGGAGGAGGAGAGGAGGAGGAGGAGCAGGAGGAAGAAGAGCAGGAGGAGTATTTCCAGGATGACGAAGAGATAGGAATGAATGGGGGAACAGGTGCATGCCCAGAATAGAGCATTGCTGGCCTCCCAGCAATGCTTCATCTTTCAAGTTGTGAACTCCATTCATACTGGAATCTTTTCAGAACCACATTCTGCAATAGCAAATGAGTTGGGTCTTGAGAACATCTGTTGCTTGTCTTCAGTGACAGTTCAGGTCTGTCTCCTAGGCCAGTCTGAAAGGAGTCTTGGTTGTGTTAACTTGGGGGTAGAGACTGGCTCTGTGCATGTTTCCGATAGAAGGTAGGTAGTGGGGAGGGTCTAAAAATTATGGGATGGTGACATAAGATGATGCACGGATCAGCAGGCAAAGGGGCCAGGTGCCTGGGTTCCATTCTGCCCTTGCCATGCACTAGCTGGCTGGTCTTAGGTGAGTTACTCAAATGCTCTGTGCCACAATTTCAGCTGTGAAATAGTGCTGATTAGAGTAGCTATTTCACGGGACTGTTGTGAGGCTGAATGAAGAGTTGTCTAGGGCAAAATAACTGCTCAGTGAATGCTAGCACTCGTATCTGCAAATCAGGGCTCCCTGGTGGCTAAGTAGATATAAATGAGATAATGTATGTCAATACTTTTAGCTCAGTGCTGGACATTCATATTACTGTGCTGCCAGTGATATAAACGAAATAATAATGCAGCACCCAACCTTCCTGATGTCAGCTATGCTGAATTTTTGTTTCCCAAAATAAAACAATGAATTCTAAGGAACAGTAGAGGTTAAGAATCAGAAAAGTTTATTGAGAGAGATAATTCCTGAGAAATGGGAGAGGACTGAATAGTGGATTGCTGTGGAGCCTACTTCACAGAGGAAGTTTTATACAGTAAAATCTCAAGGTGGGTACAATGTGGATCAAAACTAAGATCAACCAATAAGATTACAAGTATAGTTGATTAAGTAATATTGATTCAATGGGGTAGCAGGTCATGTAGCAAGTGTACATGGGAAGGACAAGGAACTTCTTTAGGAAGGGATGGATCAGGAGGTCCAGGTCACCCACCTGGGTGACTGATGTCTATCTAGACTGTATTGGACCAGGTGATACCAATTACAGTATAATCTTCAAATCCTTGCTTATCCCTTGGGGAGGCAGGTAGGCCTGGTCATTCCATCTTTATCTTGAGGCCTGGACTTCCACAGATACACTTCTAGCCACATGTAATGTGTTCTCATTTTCTGCACTGACTCCCGTAAGAGTCCAGCTCTGAGTGTCTATAGTATTTCTACCTAACTTAGCTGTCTATAATTCCAGCACTTTCAGAGTCATCAGAACACTTCAGAATACTTTTCTAGCACTAAGTTCTCAATCCTGGATGAGGAGCTCAACACACTGATTCCCAGGCTATCTCCAGGGGGGTTGTGATGTAATTGGTTTTGGTAAGACCTAAGCAGGAAGCCGTTTGCATGCTTCTCAGATGATCCTTGTGGGACACCATCATGAAAATGTCTTCTGAATGCTGGGTCAACTTTTAATGATGATTTCCCTATTGCTGCTCCTTTCCCCACCTGCTCCTTCCAGAACCATGTCTTTCCCTCTGTCTCCTTGCAGTTGCTGTAGGCCCTTGGTCAGGCAGAAGTTTTGTTAATCTCCAGTTCCCTTGACTTTAGATTGTGAGGCTCTGCCTAGCAATTACCATTCCCTGGTTTGTTCCCCATTGCCTAGATTTTACATCACAAAGGAGCACTAGGCAACTAAAGCCCCTGGGGGTTACATCCCCTTCCTCCCCATGGATCTTCAGATCTTCATCATCTGGGGCTGGCTGTGACTTGCTCCAGTCTTTCCTGCCTCTATCTGGTGATTCCTGAAATCCCCTCCTTCTATTCTGAACAAAAATTATTTGGAATTTGACTCAGGAGGTTGAGACATTTCCTATTTCAACAGGATCAGTGTTTTCTTCTTTATTAATTCTCTCATGTTACCATTTCCCTCCAGAGATGCTATTTTTGTAATTGGAATAAAACATGTTTTAATTATCAGAATAAGATACATATTTATTACCAGAATTTAGTTTGTATTTTAAATGGGAATAAGATGGCAGAATTTGTTCTTGATTGCAATCAAATGCAGTGAGTTCCTGGTCTCTGGGACCCCAACTGGGATAATTCTGGACTCCTACATTTTGCCAGGCTGCCTCTAAGGGTGTACTGCAAGTGGTCTGCTTGTCTGTCTCTCCCATTTGGATGTCACTGCAGAGAAAGGAGGGAGAGAAATTCACAGGAATTGAAAATTGACTTAGGGTTCTTCATTTATGACTTTTAATCGTCACAAAACTGCAAATTAGATTTTGCAGTTCCTGTTTAATAGATGACGAAACTCAGGTTTAGCAAGGAAAAATGGCTTGTCCTAGATCAGGGAAACCTTAAGAGGCAGAGCTAGGACTTGGCTTCTGCTTCTCCTTTGCACAAAGCCTTCAGAAGGGGCCCAGGTTTGAGAATGAGACCCTCGGTGCTCCTGTGGGTACTGAGGGCCTCAGGATTTGCCAACCAGGGGACGTCTTCCTGGATTCTGTACCGATGCCCTTTCCTTGATCTCCAGGAGTTTGAATGCACTGTTTTCTTTACCCAGAATCCCTGGTTTTCTTCCTGTTTTGTTTCTATTGAAGAAGACCCACTCATTTCTCCGCTGTCAGTCATGGTACCATATCCCAAAGTTCTCCCCTGTCCCCACTTCCTTCCCAACACAGTTCAGGGCTCATTTTCTGTTCTCCTGTAGCACCAGGTGTCATCCACCTGCGCAGATGACAATGAGATCAAGGATTAGGTCTAATCCTCCCTTATGCTCTGATCCTCTCTCAACCTCATCAGGGACCCTGTACAATGTGCCCCAAGGAAACGTATACAGAAAGGAGGATCCCATTTCTTCCTGTGCACGCTGAGCCAGCTTGCTTGCAGCTAGGGCGATCATGTCTTTTTCTAGCCTTTGTTTGACTTTTCCTGGGAAATCCAGATTCCCATTTTCGTTGGTGGCAGTCCGTCGCCTCGCGCCACCTACCGGCAGCTCCGGGAAGCGGCCGGCTCTGGGCGCGAGATGTCGCAGGCAATGCTGCGCCCTGGCGTCGCCTCTGCACGTTGCAGGTTGTATCTGGCCCGGGGCTGAGAAACCACGGAGACTTCTACGGGCCTAACAAGCATTTCCAGTGCTGGGGTCTAAAGAAGGGGCCACGATTGATTCAGTAGCACCAGGGTTTTTGAGTGGGGAAGTTGTGGGGAGAGCCTAGGAATATCCACATCCAGCTGGCGCTGGGATCACTGCCCATGCCGCTAGGGGGCTGAGGACACCGGTGCAGCCAGCTATGATGGTACTCAATGGCTTGAACTTGGTTTCCTGATTATAAAATGAGTGGAGGAGGGCTGGGGATTTAGCTCAGCAGCATAGGCGCCTGCCTGGCAAGCGCTGGGTTATGAGTTCAATTCCAGGTACAAAAACCAAAACAAAAACAAAATAAAACAAAAAAAAGGCAGGTACACCCTAGAAAATCTGAGGGCCAGAAAACTATGAAGAAAACTATTAAGAGATACCTACTGCTAGTCATTTTAATGCATGTCCTAACACCTATATCATATACGTCCTTGAATTTATTACAAAATTATTATAGCGTTGAGTATGTAGGACCTTACTGGCAGCTTCGTCTTTCCCATCTGTGTGGAGATGGTTCTTCTCACCAACTAAATTAGCCAAAGCCTTAATTACTAGATACTCCGACAGGATGACATCAGATATTTCCTTTGACCACTTTAGTTCAGTATTTTTAGTTTACTTGTGAGTTATCCCTGAGAAAGATGCTAAGGTTCTGAAATCTTACATTAACTGGCCTTTCCAGTGCCTCCAAAACACCTGACAGGAAACCAGTAACAGAATGTAGGTGAGTCTGTGCTACAGACAGGATTATCTTGGATCTTTACCAACACTCTATGAGGTAGATTCAGTTATTTTCTGCAAACACAAATGGAAAAAAAAAAAAAAAACCTCTGAAATTCACAGTGCTGTAGTTCGGTCTGAAATGTCCCCCTAAAATACAGAGTTAAGGTTTAGTCCACAGGAGCATGTCCTTGAGGACACGGGTCCCATTCTCTCTCTTCTTGGCCTCAAGATAGTTTTGCTTTGCCATGTGCTCCCTACCATGGTCACCCTGCATCCCACCTGAGGCCTGAAAGCCATAAGGTTACCTGGACTGGCAACTCTGAAACTGTAAACACAACACTCTCCTCTTTTGATTATTTGAAATATTACTTGAAAACTAAGGAACACAGAGACCATGTCATTATCCCCAAAGCATTTCACAAGTGAGTATAGGAATAGCTGGACCCAGCTTTGCCTGACCCCCTACACCCAGGCTCTTGAATATGTTTTGATAATTTAAGTGAGACAGTTATAATAATAAAACAGACACAGAAACATGACCAAAAAGGTTAAAAAATCCTCAACCCTTTATTAAGTCTGTTAATAAAGTTCTCCCCAGCCTTAATTTAGACTTTAACTACAGCAAATGCTAGTTCTATGTTAGAATCTGACAAGCAAACTAATCTAGTGCATCATCCTGGTGTTAGTCATCAGGTTGTGAAGCAGAAACTCATTTCTCCCCATCTGCACAATTCTGGCACTACATTGTTGGGAGGCTGGGGAATGTGTGACCTCTATGCATATCTGTGGTTTTATTATCATGGTTTGTTACCCATGGTCCACCAGTCCAAAAAATGTTACCAGAAATAAACAGATTATAAGTTTTAAATCACTTTTACTACAGTGTAGTGTTAAAACTGCTCTATTTATTATTAACATCTTACTGTACCTAATTTATAAGTTAAACTGTATCATAGATGTGTAGGTATAAAAAATAGTCTACAAAGGGTTTGATACTGTTTGAGGTTTCAAATGTCCACTGGGAATCTTGGAATGTTTCCCTCTGGTGCAGATTAGTGAGAGATTATTGTAGATGAGGTTCAAGAAAGTACAAGACTAGTAACCCAAAAAAGAAATCTACTTTTTGCTAAAAAGATGATACAAAAATATCTTTTAGTACTTACTGATGGTACGGCAAATTAAGTTTAGAGAGAAGGTACCATCGAATGTAACATATAAGATGCTTTGTCTTTTATATACAAATAAAAGAGAGAATTTATTTTCATTTTGAGTTTATTTAACATTTCATCCACTTGAACTGAAATAATACATTGACTCCAACACTGGCAAGACATCTTGTTAATACTGAAATAAAACTGCCAGTCTGTAAATACATTGTAATTCTTTGTATCATGTCAGTAGAAATATTAATAACTATTTACCTTTACAAGGTTATTGCACTTTATGTGGATTTTTTTTCCTCCAGAAAAGATATTCCTAAGAGTTCAGCAAAGATTGCTAATCTTGGTTCATTTGTTCTTTTTTTTAATAAAACATGATTATACAGTTAATATTTCTATAGAAAAGCATTAAGAGTCTGAAGCTTCAATATACAAGTTTAAAAAAACACACTTCCACTTCTATGATCATTAAGCCTTTAATAACTATGATTTGGTTGTACCTTCCCAGTATGTGTAAAATTTTGATAAGTTTGCCAATCTTTTTACTGATTATTAAATTTAACCTTAGGGTTCACGTTCACTCTGAAGTAGAGTTACAAATTAACTAGGGGGTGGTAGGGACTGAGTGGGTAGATCTGGCAGCCTCAAAAATGTTAGCTTCTTACTGAGAGCGCTTGTTAATAAGCACCTGATAGAGGTCAGCCTTGGATTTCCAGCTTTCGAACACTTTTTAAAGAGAGCACTGATGGTAGCAAAATACATCGAAGGCCAGAAATGTCATGGGGAAGTGATTTCGATTCCAATGGTTTGACAGCAAATCTAACCGAGAAGATCCTAGCGGCTTCCAGGAAGGCTCAGAGCTTCAGATCCATTAGTCCTTTCAGAGAAAAGAGAAACACAGCACACAAGGCACACCAGTTTTTCTTTATGAGGAGATTCAGTCTGGACACATTGGTAGGCAGGGAAAAAAGATCCATCAAAACTAGTTTCTAAATCTTTTTTTACTTACAAATCTATGAATTACAATGATCTACACTCAGCGAAACTGCCTTGCAGATGACACTGAAGAACTACAGACTTGAAACAATCTGTTACATTAAATATATGTAAAATTACTATAGTGATGTAAACAGAGGTACATGGTTTCATTATCTCCAAACCCAGTGGAATGTAATATACAACATTCAAGTAAAACCCACAGTTGCTGATTGATAGACATATTATTTTTGTATCTTTCTGAAAGCCAACGAGATAAATAAAGGGCAAGGAAAGACATGTAGGGAACTGAAACTGTGGTCCCGCTTCTAAAAATCCAACATACCAGATTTATTACAGTTACACAGCACTATTACTGGAAATATGTCTAAAATTTGACATTTTGTAAAGTCAGGTAATTGATGATTTGATGGAAATAATTGAACATAAAGTTAGTAACTTCAAGGTAAGATGAACAGCTTTAAAAGAATGCAAAATAAAAAAATTTAAAAGTCAACCAGGAAAATCCACCAACAATACGCACGCCTTCAATTGTTAACAGCAGGGAAGGGGCAATGCACTGGTGTATGACTGTGACTTCCAGAATGAAGGAGGTTTAGCTCTACCAAAGGAAAACCTTTGGCATCTACTTTGGGCTGGCCATGGCAGAGACAAGTTTCCTTGGTATTTAAATTTTTACATTTGCTCCCAGAGCTTTTGCATTTTCCAGATTGACAGCTGAGACCTCCTTGACTTGAAACAGAAGTGGGAAGGAGATGTCTTACTTTGAGCAAATCATCCCTTCACTTACTGATGACCAACAGGTACTTACTGAGGAGCAGAAGCTGAGCACCTACTCTACACCTGTCTTAGGGCTGGGATATTGTCTTTGAAAAATAGTTACCATAAAAGCTACAGGAAAGGTGTTTCTGTAAATCACAACACGATTCAAAGGTATGGGAGCCAACAGGTACCAGGCACCTGGCCTGTACCAGGTGCTGTGTTCTAAGTAGCAGCTTTTTCTAAAAGGCTAATGTAAATCTCCAAAGGTTTTTTTTTTTCTTTTTCTTTTTTTTAAACTGGGAGAACCCAGACTAAACAAGATTTTCCTTGTGGATTTGGCCATGCTGGCTTTGCAGGAGGCAGGATTAACCATTTGGTTTCTTCCCCCGCTTCACAATCCCTTGTTGAAGTACACGCGTCGTAATTCAGGATGACGCTCTTGGATCTTGGCTTGCAGCTCAGCCTCCAAGCTTGTCACAGACATAGAACTGGGATAAGGGAGAACAAGAGGGTTATTACACAGGTAGAGGGGGGAAGTAGAACTGGAAAGGGAAGGGAGAGGGCGGGCACAAGGTGTGGTGAAACAGTTCTGTTGTAGAAATGCTTCCTGCAGCTACAAAATGAGCATCTAATTTCCTTCCAGAAAATCAACTGTCTGGTACAGAAATGCACCATAAGAACCCAACCACCAATTCGTATTTCTCCTATTATGAAAGGTTCAGATATCTCTCATCGTGGGTGAGAATGTATGGCAAAGACACTCTCAGATATTGCTGGGGTCAGGAAAGCAATCCGTGGCCCGGTTCACTTTCAGTGAAAACCGAATAAACATTCACTGCTGACAAAGAAAGGTTTGTGTACTAAGTAAAATACACAACACTAACAACTTAACTCACATGCCTTACTGGGCATGTTTCTGTCCACTACACAGTACGTGCTCACCATCCAACTTTTAGAAAAAGCTAAAAGGTACCAAAAGAAAAAAAAAGAAAAAGAAACCACTCAGTCTCATCCCCAGGAGATAACCAACTGGTCTTATACATTTTAAAATGTGTTTGACTATATTATAGGAGCAAATATATTAAAGCTCTTTATTATAAACACATGTTTATCAAATGCAAGTATATTTAATTAAAAAAACCTGTCCAGCATACTTTCTAGTAGGAAAAAAAAAATCACTAACATTAGGTTATATAATTAGTTTCTTAAAAATATATGGTATTTTGGTATTTTATATTTAGTATTTTATATAGCTAAGATGTAGTAAAATGTGAGATTAAAAAATCAGGATATATAAAAACATACAAGTAAAGAAAAATTGTGAATATGAAAAAAAACTCACAGTGTCTGTAAATACTCCGGGACTCTGGTAATTGTGAAATGCTGCTAATAATGGCTATCACTTACCAATCATTTGTTGGACCAGTTATGCATTTTAATTCTTGTAAAGACTCTGAAAGTCAGGGTTTTAGATAATTTTACATAAAGAAACGCAAGGGATGACTGAGATGTGAAGCCAGCTATTTTTTGCTTCAAAAAAGCCATGCTCCTGGCCAGTGGGATTATCTCTAAGTATCTGTAACTACTATTAATGTATTTTAAAGGCCAAGTCAATTTTGGAATTGAAGTTATTCAAACTTTATTGGGTGAAGAAGGATATTCTCTTTTTTCATCTTCTGAGAGAGTCTGTTTAAATTGCACCAATTTGGTTCTTGACAGGTGGGCAAACTCACCTGCCAAAAGCCTCTGGTCCCTGCAGTAAGAAGTGGTTTAAGTGACGTGTCAACTTCTTCAATGGCTGTGAGCCTGCTCAGACGTCCTAATTTTTCACCTCTGCTTATATTTTTCTAGGAATTTATCTATTTTGAAATTTATTGGTATAATAATATTGGTGATATTCTTATTTTTTCTTTTAATCTGCGCTGAATCTATATTTATGCTTCTTTTTCATTCACAGTACTACTTATTCCTTGTTTTAACTTCATCAGAGATTTACTTTGTTACTATGTTCAAAGGACTGATCTTGACTTCGTCAGTCCTTTACTATTGTTAATCCTTTACTCTGTTGTCTGTTTTTACATAATTTTGATCTTATCTCCTTTTTTCATCTGGAGTTTATTCTTTTGTTCTTTTTTAAAACTCAAACTGCACATTTAGTGTATTGGTTTTCCTTCCTTTTCTAACATTTAAACATTTAAAACTATACATTTCTATTAAAGCAACACATTTGCTGCTTCTCACAGATTTTAATAAAGAACGTTTTCATTATCACTCATTTATTCAAGAAAATGGATGGCTGTGCATTTATGTAATGAACTATTATACAGCGATGACAATGAATGAACTACGGCTACACACAATGATGTGAATGAAGCTTTTGATGTGAATAAAAAGAATAAGTGCTGGAAAAGTATATATAGCACAACACCATTGTCTAAAAAGTTCCAAAAGAAGAAAACTTATATATGTGTAATATTCAGCATAGTAATTAAATCTGCAGGGAAGGCAGAGAGATAGGCTAGAAGGAGCCCATAACAATATAATTTACTTGTAATACTTTTATTCACTGGGCAATAGATTCATGGGTTCATTGTATCATTAAGATAAATAAAAATAGATAAATTAGGGTCATGCTGGCACCAATGTGCATAGTGTATTATGAATCAAGGAAAACTGTTAATCTTAGTCCATGTAACTAAGGAGCAAGAGATAAAAAGAAAAACAAACAAACAAACAAACGCAGACATAAACCAGACCAATCAGTGTTATTTTTAAATAGAGTAAGACAAAAGAGTATTGGTTTCGCAAATATAATGCCACGTACTCTTAGAGAGCTTTGGCCCCATGATGCTAGCAGTTATAGAAAACTTTTCATTTCTCTACTTAGAACTTAAGTGAATCTAACTGTTAGAAGGAATATACTGTTTCTTTCTCACCGCACTCAAACAAAATCCAGGGCTAGGTAGGAAGCTTCCTTTTGGGTTTTTGAAATTTAAAAAAATCTTTTTAATCTCAAAATAAGAGATAACATATTTCTGACAAGTTGCTTGGCCTCAGGTGCCATCTTGTGTATTCACACACACTGTGTCAGGTCCCTGAATGTTCCCCACCAGAATATTTTACCCAACACCTCCTTTAGGTCAGAGCATGAATGGCCCTGTTTGGGACTTGCTGGCCTGTGAAAGAAAGGGTAACCTAAAGGAAGGGGACATGGTACAACTAAAACAAAACTAAAATCAACAAACTGCTTCTTCTTTGTGCCTTAGTGTAATACAGTATTAGGAAGAAGCCAGAGACCTCAATTTAGACAATGCTGACTCAACCCTAGTCAGTTCATTTTTTTGTCAGAGTTAAAGAGTAGCCTGTAGTAAAACACACTGTACAGCAGAGCTGTTAAGGGAAAAACTCAGTAGAAAGAAGAGAAGCAAATACATCAATTAGCTAAAACAAGTACATATAATTGCTATCCAGGGGTGTGGGCTGGACCTAAAGTTCAAAGTATCTGTATTATAGATGTACTTGCCAATGGGTTGGATGACAATGAACCATATTTAAAATTTTTTTTTCTCTTTTGAGACAGGATTTCACTATGCAGTTCAGACTGGCCTTGAACTCACATTATAGCCCAGGCTGGCCTTGAACTCGCAGTGATTCTCCTGCCTCAGCCTTCTGAGTGCTGAGATTACAGGCGTGCACCACCATGCCAGACACCATATTTGAATTTTGATAAAAGCACATTTGCAGCAGAGTTAACTTGATTCTTAGAAAAGAATAAATTTAACTGTAGGGGGTAGAAAAGAACTGGGGAAACAGAATTTTGAAATTCAACATATGTGAGTCTGATCTCCCCTTTGTTTCTTCCCTATAGAAACTTTGGCTTCATCACCTTTGAGCCTCAAATTTCCCACCAATGAAATGAAACAATTACATCTATGTTTTTAAATGATTTTTAGAATCAAAAGTCACAGTAAACCACTTTGGAGAATGAGGAGTGGGTACCTTTTCTGAGGAAACAGAGCACAACACAGAGGCGTGGCGAACACCAGACTTAAAAAAAAAAAAAAAAAGACAAATCAGCATTTTGCATTCTCAAATTTTCAGCTTCTTATTCCACTTTACTTTTATAACAATCTTCTTTCCTTGTTTAAAGCATTAGATTTCCATACAAAGATATGTTTTGTTTGTATAAATTGTATTACCTAAACACTAAAAACAACATCCCAAGAAATAACAGAGATTTAAAAAACGATGACAGAAATAACCTTAAGTGTTGTTAGTTTCTCCAAAGACAGTTCATTTTTCTCTAATTATTGAGATCGTAAGTTCCAGATGTTCCTGGACTGTCTCATTTTCAAAACTTCTGTCCCATATTTTCTATCCTTTCTTTTATCTTTCATAGGTTATATATTTGTTTGTAAAAATTAATTATCTTAATGGAAATCTAAATGTAATTTCTATGTTAATTACCTCAGATTGATCGCTACCCATTATAGACATATATTGAATTATTGAAAATAAATATATGTAAATTAAAACAGTAGCATATATACTTTTAAAAATCCTCTCAGCTATTTGGAAGGATTATGAATTCAAGACCAGCTAGGACTGAGCAATATAGCAAGACCCTTACCCTCAAACAAATCACTGAACAAAAATTAAAAGGTAATTTCTACTCACCAGAAGCCAACTAATCCGACTTGTATAGGTGCACTCATCCAAGGGAACCTCTGTGTAGAGAGATACATGATTGTGAATACCTCTCCTGAGGGCTCTTAGGGACCTGACTAGAAGAAACTTCTACATATTAGAAAACTTAAATGAAATATGATTAGCAAAATTTGGGGGTAATAGTAAGCTTCATGTTAATCCAAATTTTCTCCAGCTCCTTTGATCTACAAATTAACACACATGCAAAGATCAAGTGGATAAAGATACACTGTAATATTTTTACTTGACAGAAACTGACATAAAAGTAAACTGCTTCAGAAAGTAGCACGAACAGTGGGATACATATATTCGAAACAAGGGAGGGGAATTAATGACAATGTGTTTTTTACTATAATAAATTTTAAAAAATATACTATCTATTGATCACACCTTGTAATCTGAGTGTTGCTTATATATACAGAAAGATAGAGAAGTAGTTATCACTTAGCTGTAATTTATCTTCTGCCGGGGAGGCAGACTAATATGATGCCAGTTTAGACAAACGAACTCACATCCGAATTCTACCCTAGCAGTTACTTCCTGACTGTGGGAAAATGTAGGCGGAATCTAATACCTCAGTGCTTTAGTTTCTTTGTTATGCTGCAAAATGAATACCTGAAAAAAAATCTTCAAAGTATGTGCTGAAGATACATCAGACGGCTTTCAAAGAACACTTAGAACAGTCTGTAAACTCAAGAAACATTTACGCTCTCCCGCCCCCATTTGCACTCAGTCTTTCCCGGTTTTAGTTGCTATCAGTACGGTTAAAACTATTTCTGGCATATGTTTTTCTTGCTTCTTCTTCTTTTTTTTTTTTTTAAGTTGAAATGAAGGAATTGCTTCATCTTTTGGAAAATAAACACTGTTAGATTTTTAGGTTTTAAAAAGGAGTGGGACTAAAATATATAATATAAAGAACAAAGAGATCATAGGATTATCTAAATAAGACCACAGAAATAGCTGCAACCCAGTTGTGAACTGGTTGTAACATATTCAGGCGACTTAGTAAAGAGTCAGTAACAAGCAGTAACAAGATAACGTGCATAAGAGGCATACCCTGGTGCCCCAGGAGACTCCTCTGGACAAAAGGAACATCGGGAGTGTCAACGTAAAAGGAGAAAGACAAGGACTGAAGAGGAAAGGAGATATATCATCAAGTGATCCGTCCACATAGATTCTGGAAGGGGCCCAACCCGCAAAGATAGAAAGAAAACTCCAATCATGTTCACTTAACAGGAAACTCTTTGAGAAAGAAACACATCATGTGATGATTTGTCTTCATGCAAGCATACAGAGCATGCTTATGTACACCTGAATGGCTTAGAAGAATGGTCCTAGATTATTAATAATAATAATCTTACAGGACTATCATCATATATGCACTCCATCACTGACTGAAATATCACCATGTAACACGTGACTGTACTATATCTTGCACAACTGGCTGTTTGATGAAGGATTTTCTCAGGAGATGGTAAATTCTTGCCTAAGATCTTCCTGGACATGTGAGAACCTGGGATGGTACACAGCCTCGGTGGCAGGCAGGCAAGCTAAGTACTGAATGAGGTCCTGTGGAGAGAGGGACTTGAGCCAGGGAGGCCAGTCTGCTCATTTCAAGTGGAGGCTTCTTGCAGTAAATGAGATTAACCAGTTATCCAAAAGGGAACATCGGTGTCTCCTCCTAGGGACAGACGTCTATAAATCAAATGTTAACTATGGTTCATGCAATGCGTTTTAGTGAAAGGACTCCTTGTAAGGACAAGGATCTTGGAAAAATCCAGGTTATCCTGTAAAATCCAAACTGATGCTACTTCTTTTTCTGAGCACTCTGATTTTTCTGATCCCTCATTCTGTCTAATTCCTACTTATTTCTCAAACAGAACTTACTGTGACACTAAACGAATGAGCTGCAGATGTTTGTACTTTCACTAAGAGTTCACAGTTAAAAGTAAGGTCATGTCCTACTTAACCAAACTATACAAATACACAGAGGACACTTTCAATAAAAAGTTCAAATGAGTTAAAGATAGTAATCCTAAGTTTAAGCCACACATACTATATTCAATAAAGTGTTAACGTAGATAGGACTCTCAATTCTTTTCCCCAAGGATCTTTTTCCAATTGTTTATTAACAGTCAATTGCACATATTTCATGTGTACAATGTAAATTCTAACCTATGTCTACAGTTAAGGCCCCTTTATCACAATCGAAATAATAAACATGTCTATCACTTTAAATATGTTCCTTATTTCTTGCACCCTTTCACAATGTGCCCCCTTTCCCTAAAGCCTCTCCTCTTTTCCCTGGTAACCCCGACCTACTTTCTGTCATTATGTATGAGTTTACATTTTCTAGGGTTTTATAGACAGCAGCTACTCTTCTGTGTAATTACTTTGGAAATTCATTCATATGAATGATTTATGAATAGCATCATGAATAGCATCTTGCTAAGTTACCAAGTTTTCCAGGCTGGGTGCAAAGTTACAATATTCCTGCCTCAACCTTGCAAAGTGCTGGGATAACAGGTATGAACCACCCTACCTGGCTCTGAACAAGCATCTTTTATTGGATATGTGGTTCCATTTCTCCTAGGTAAACACTTGGGAGAGAAATGGCTGGATCACACATAGCATATGTCTACCTTTGTAAGAAACTGCCAAATTTTTTCTTTTTTTAAAATTAGTACATGCTTCTAGTACATAATGAATATATTTATTGTGAGTAGTTGATATATGTACACAACACATCTGAAATTTTTGATACCCTCCCACATCTCTTTGTCTTCTTCCTATTTGTAAAAGACCTAGCTCCCTGTTTCCTATTGTCTATTTTAATCTTCCTCTTTATTTATACTTTGGGTTTCTCATATAAAAGAAACCATACAATATTTAAGCTTGTGAGTCTCATTTATTTGACTTAACATTATGTATTCAAGGTATACCCATGATCCAAATTCTTTATCCTATAAGCAAGGATAAAAATCACATGAGTATATCAATAGATCTAGAAAAAACTTTGACAAGATCCAATATCCATCCATGAAAAACTTTGAAGAAAGTAGTTTTCTCTCCTATTACTTGGGAGCCTGAGGCAGAATTGCTACGAATTTGAGGCCAGCCTCGGTTACATTGTGAGTTCAAGGCCAGCCTAAACTACACAATTAGATCATGACAAAAACAAAGCAAAACAAAATAAAAAAAGCAGAACAAAAGAAAAGAAGGACCACATCTCAATCTGATAAAGCTTATTTATGACAAACCAATGGCCGACATTGTATTAGGGAAGCGCTGAGAGATTTCCCACTAAACTCAGGAACAAGACAAGACACTCTTACTCAATACAGTACTCAAAATAATAGAGCAGTTAGGCAAGAGAAGAAAAATAAAAGGAAGATGCATAGTAGAGGAGAAGTTGAGCTGAATATCTTTTCATGTGTTCACTTGCTATCTGTTCAGAAGTAGTGTCTATTCAAACCTTCTGCTTATTTATGTCTTACTGGGTTGTTTTCTTCCATGAGCACTGACAAAGTTTCTTGTATGTCCTGGATGCAAATCCTTTGTTAACTATAAGGATTTGCTTTACAAGGATTTTCACCTGTTTCTTTTCTTTTTATTCTCTGTGTATTTTTTGAAGAACAGGATTTAAAAACTTTGATGAACTCTGGTTCATCAATTTTTCTTTGACGGACTGAATTTTTAGTGCTGTATTTAAGAAGGAATTTTTGTCTAATCCCAGGGTTCTATATTTTCTTCTGAGTTGTAAATATAGCTTGTGGTTATACAAAACTCCATTAGGAGTTAATTTTGTGTATGGTGGGTCAATTCTTTACAAATTGCCTAGATCCTCGCCAACTTAAAAATTCATAAATTTCCAAAGACATCATGCTCTGTGTCCTCAAGCTATGTGCCTTGGTTGGTCCTCTTGAAGTCTCTGTTCAGCAACCCCAGATAGACAGCACAGCTCCTTTGTGCTTCCTTGATACCCCAGGCTGTCATCACCATGTATTGCATTATAACCGCTTGCCCTGGGCTCTTTCCCACCGGGCTCTCTGCTTCCCGAGAGGAGGGCGCATACCCTTCTTCTCTGACTGCAGTCCTTACGAAATTACCTGGCATGCAATGGCATTTGGCAAAGGGTTGCTGAATAAAAACTATGAATGAACAAATAAATGCTTTATTCGCATTCAAGTAGCAGATAAGCCTGTAAAGTTACTGAGGAGACACATTAGTACACTTATTTATTAAAGGGAATATAAAAGAACTATAGTGAAAAGGAATCAGAACTACTATAGGATCCAAACCATATCAATTTTATTCCCAATGAATGTCTCAGCAAAGAAGACCTAAAACTAAAGAGACTTTAAGAACCATTCTGCCAGGCATGGTGGTGTTCGCCTATAACCCAATGCAATCCCAGGTTGCATTTCTGTGAGTTCCAGGCCACCTGGGCTGTATAGTGAGTTCGAGACCACCCTAAGCCACATAGTAAGACCCCATCTAAAAAAAAAAAAAAAACAAAGAACTATTCTTTAAGAAAACTATGCACAGAAACACTGTGATGTTAGGCAGTGAACTTTTTTGGTTAGCTGCAAAAATTTCCAGGTGTCGTCTGCCCAAATCTGGTGCCTTTCTTCAGTGTTTTACTTAAGAAAAGATAAGGCAGGCATGGGAGGAAGAGTGAGTCACGCTAAATGCTCCCTAAGCATTGTTGTTTCAAAGAGCCCAGGACGTTCAGTTACTTTCATGTTCACTGAGAAGCTGGGTCATTTGCAAGGTAAAGGCCCAGGAAAGCTTATCCTTGTGAGGTGGCAGCTCTGGCCATGGAGCAAGGGTCCTGTGGCTGCAGAAATTATTTCTGGAGGCTTTGTGAAGGATGCATAGTCAAGCCCATCTTTTATAGCACGATGTAAAAATGCCTTGAATGTGGGAAAAGTATGGATATTGATATAGATGTTCTCCATGTATGTTTTAGTAATGGTTATAGTATCATATAAATCCAAAAGTCATCTCTATGTGGGCAAAATGTAATATTTAAATGAAACAGCAACCCTGAACTTGAGAGTGGTAGGTCTGTGTGGGCACCTCAACAGTGCTCAGTATTGATTTGTCAAAAATCACACCTTGAAATCTGAAGGAGGTCAGTTACCACCAGATCTTCTATAGCCAGGCACTTGGACCAATCCTTCAGCTACTCTTGCTACCTCTTCTAAAGTTGCTGCAAGAGGTCTAAAACTAGTGCCCTATGGGTAGGAGGCAGAGGTAATCTGTGGGAACAGGAGGTGAGGAGTCAGCTTCCAAATTATTATCGAAGGGCTTGGTAACAAGCTGAGCTAAAACAAATAAATCAAGATAAGGATTGGAAGGAAGATGATATTTACTCATCTTTTTAATTATGTAACAGCCTTGTGCAGCATGAACATGCAGGCTAATATACCATTTGCTAATTCTTTCCATGTGAAACAGTGCCAGGGTATATGCCAGCACTTCATCTCTCCCCATAAGAAAATGATGCAATATGCCCAACTCTGTGTAGTGTCCAGCATTTGTCACAGACAGATTAGCCCAACCATGGTTACCACTCCATTACAGGGATCCCAGAAGTTGTAAGGCACAACTGAACTCTGAGAATGAAACACTGACTTCATTTCATGGGTTTCCCCCACTGGTCTAGCTGTTCAGGATTAATGCAGTCTGAAATGCAGACTTTCTTACAGAATTTCTGGATTCAGACACGTTACCATAGCAGCCAGAGTACGCCTACTGGTATAGGCTGGAGCCCGACTCTACTTAATAACATCCCTCCAGCAGTAGGAGGTGATCACACTGCGAATCATGCTGCTGAGATCCTTCTGCTAACCAGGCATGGGGTGGCACCTGTAAAGCTTAAATGGTGACTAAGTTGCCACTGAAGGTAGTCTCCAAATTACTTTTATAACCAACTGCAAAATCATGATTATGGCCTTATTATACAATTGGTTGAATGACCCACATTTATTATTTGTTTCTTGCAAAAGCTGTGCCTTTTATGCCAAACTAACATAATAAGATGATGATTTCTAAGCTTTGCATTCATCTGGGTATCTGGTTTGGCTTTTAAAGACCAATTTTACTGAAACTCAGTGAAACTCAGTAGGTGGGGAAATTTGCTCTGTTGAATATACTCTTTGATTTTCTTGGTTCCAAGTTATCTATGCCAATACTGAAGAATTAATGATCAAGCAAGTCACAAGGTCAGAATGTATCTTTGTGGAAACAGCACAGATCTAGTGACTATAGATACAGAGCCAGCAGAGAACAATACAGAGCAATAGTTTGATGTCTATAAAGTTATGGATTTATCAGATGGGTCACTTACTACTCTACTGCTATGAAGAATCATGTTGACAATATCCATTCTAATATTCACTTCATAGATGTTCTACCTCAAAGACTGAATCAGTTCTTATAAGTCAAGTAGGGATGCACAAAGGAAGGTACATGAGTCCTCCTGCCCCCTGATTACCTATAATGGAAATGCCAAACCTGGGAGATTCCAGATGAGTCTATAATTTGGTAGTTTTTAGCTATAATCACTGCTTCAGTACATAATCTCTCAGTAGTTAGCCAGAACAAGCAACCAAGAGAAACAAAAGACATATGAATAAGAATGAAATCAAACTATCCATATTTGCAAATGATACTATCCTTTACATCAAAGACCCAAAAAATTCTACCAGAAAACTCAACAAATTCAATAGTGTTCTTGTATACCAACAATGAACCTACTCAGAAAGAAATCAGGAAATGATACCTTTCATAGTAAGTTCCAAAAAATTAAGCACCTCAGAATTAACCTAACCATGGAAGTGAAAGATCTCTACAATAAAAACTATAATACTCTGAAGAAGAGATTGAAGAAAACATTAGAAAATAGAAAGACATTCTGTTTCCAGATAGGCAAAATTGATACTGTCAAAATGCTCACATTCCAACAATTATATGTAGATTTTATGCAATTCCATCATATACCAACAATATTCTTCAGAGAACTAGAAAAAAAGTTAAAATTTACATAGAACCAGAAAAGAACCATAATAATCAAATCCTGAGCAAAAGGAGGAAAGCAGGAGGCATTAATATCCTGAATTTCAAATTATCCTACAAAGCTACGGTAAGAACACAGCATAGTACTGGCACAGAATAATGCAATAACACAGAAGACAGTCCTTTTTAACTTTAGCCATCTGATCTTTGACAAAAGGACCAAAATCAAACATTGAAGAACAGATAGCCTCTTTAACAACTTGTGCTCGGAAAACTGGCTATCAACATGCAGAAAAATAAATACAGACCCATAATATAAATGGATCAAACACCTAGATATATAGAAACAGAACACTGAATCTACTGGAAGATAAAATACTTAAAACTCTTAAAGTCACAGGTATAGGCAAAGACTTATTGAACAAAACTCCAATAACACCAAGGATCCCCAAGTTACATTAAATTAAAAAGCTTCTGCACATCAAAGGAAACAACCTATGGAGTGAAGTGATGAAAGTGCAGAATGAGAAAAAGCTCTGCCAGGCATTCCTTGAACAGAAAACTAATGTTTAAAGAACAATATCAACAAAAGACTCCCCCCAAATCCAACTAAAACAATGGAGTGTTACGCTTTCCCTTATATGAGAAATCCAAAATATAAATAATTTAAAGAGTAAAATAGTAGGAAACAGGGAGGTAGATGTTTTGGAGATTGGGGAAGGGTCTGGGGAAGAGGGGTTTAGAGGGGAGAAAGGGGATTAAAAAGGATCGAGATACAATATGTATATGTACCGGTTCCTCACAATTAATACAATTATTATGCATCACAAATATATATTAATTAAAATAAATAAATAAGAACTAAAAACAAGTCCAAAGAGTCTACAGTTACATTTTGTATTATATAATAGTCTCCTCATATCCAAGACCCCAGTGGAGTGGAATGCTCTAGAGTACCAAGCCTTTTTTCTGTAAGTACATCTGGTAAAGTTTAATTTATAACTAAGCATGAGGAGAGATTAAAAAACAGTAACAAAATAGAATTACAAAAAATACTGGATTAAGGATTAAACACAAGCACTGTGATGCTGAGACACTGGTGATCTGATAACAAAGATGGTTACTAAGTGGCTAAGGGGCAGGTGGCATTGATAAAGGCCTGTGCTGAACAAGGGGAGGCTCCGGTGTGGGGGACCTGCTATCTATCAGCCAGTATGTTTCATCACACTGCTCAGAAGGGTGCACGGTTTAAAACCTGTGAAATGTTTATTTCTGGAATTTTCTATTTTTGGGACTGTGGTTGACCACAGGTAATTAAAAACAGAGTAAATGGTGCAGACTACAGTACCTATTGCTTTATTGTTTATAAAGATGAAACTTTTTTGTATTTTTGTTTAATCTTGAGATTAAGAATGTCAGAAAACTCCAAAGGAGATGGATGAGGATTTAGAGGCCTTTTGAGGGTACAGTTTCCTGGGGGCTTAGAGTCCCCCCAGGAACTCTCTAAGGAGCAAAGAGATGGTTGTGTTACTGTAGTACAGAGCAGCAATAGCCTTGTAGAGTTTTCAGTGATACCGAATAGTCTATTATGGCTCATGTATCATTGGTTCACCATCACTAGTATAGAGTAACTGTCAAATATTGACACATAAGTGATAGAAGCACTGGTTCTAAAAAATTCAGTTTGGGGAATAGAGTTTATTTTATTTTATTTTGTCTTTTTGAGACAGGGATTTGCTATGCAGTACTGGCTGGCCTTAAACTCACTTTGTAGCCCAGGCTGTCCTCAAACTTGCAGCAATCCTCCTGCCTCAGCCTCCCGAGTGCTAGGACTACAGGCATGCACCACTATGGGGAATATAGTTCTTTCATATCCCTAGAGCTCCTGATTGTGTGAGAGGTGCTGAGAAAAGGCATCTTCTCTTACATCAGCTGGTACACGCTGACATTCAGCAATCTAGGCATACTGGTCAAATGAGGTACTCGATAGTATTTTTTCTTCACAGAATATTTGTATCTTGTTTTTCTGAGAATATTATTGTAGCAAAAGTATTTACAAAGTGTTCTTTTATTACCTTAGTTTTCCTGCTGGGGCCCTTAGCAATTGTAGATTTATGAATATATTGTCAGATTGTTTAGGATGCCACTTATCTCTGACCTCATTTAGGAAGTGTTGGTAGGTGAATGATGTCCTCTTTCTAAAGCTTTATAGGTCTCCTCACTATGTCACTGCTCTAAGACTCAAAAGAGCTGCCATCCTTACCACAATACACCGGCTCCTCCAGGAGGAACCTGGGCCATTGTTCCCAGCCGACCCAACCGTGTGAGATGCTAAACACAGTGGGAGCCCCGTGAGTCACCCTCCCACTCTCTGCCATTTGCCCTAAGAACCAGAAAACCAAGCTTAAATAGAACTAATATTGCATTAGTCATGATACCTGCAAAAAATAATCTAGAAAGAAGGCATCCAATACATTGAGGTTTATTGGTTACAATTTCTTCTGTAGTGCTTTCAGAACTTGATGGGAGAGAGAAGGCAAATAAGAACTCGTTAGATGTGATAAACAGTGGAAATATACACCAGGACCCTACACTCAGTGGTCCACGAAAGTACTACTCCAAATTATCTTTTTATTCTTGATGTACAGGACTTATCAACGTATTCTAGATTCACATTGTCTTTTAATTTTTACCTAGCTAGGCACAGAATGACCAAGTGTAGATCACCAAGCTGCAGCTGCCGTACTCTTCATCTACAAAAGCTCTTACAATCTCTGAGATGAGAAACAAAATACTGCCAGAAACATCTTTTTATTTACATATGTATCCAAGAGCAGCTGATCTTCTTTTCTTCCTATGTATCTAAAAATATTCTGTAGAGTTTGAAATCTGAAAAGGAGCTAAAATGATTGAGGAAATGGCAGACCTGAAGCTTACCTTCATAAATGCTTTCTTTTCCAAAGTGTTCATGATAAATGGAGGGATGGCTGGAAGTAAAGACAGAGCCACTTAAATCTTTGTTTAATGTCATTTTCAGCTCACTTCCTCCCACCCCCAATATTCTGCCAGAAAACTTCTATGGCTTAAAGGAGATTTTTACACTGGCAGAGTAAGAATAGTTTGTAGTAATTTTTTAAATTATTAAATTTATTGATTATTCCAGTGTACACATGTATCATATTACCACAGTGTACCTCAAATGTCTGTCTACTTAAACTGATAATAAAATTTAAATCAATAAAAACTTCTGTCTTCTAGCTTTCTGCAAAAGCAATAAAAAAGCCATGAAGTTTTATAATCTTGAACAGAATTCTATCTGTAACTTTGTTTTTTGTTTTTTCACATCTAGTTTTAATTTAATTATCTTACTGGTACAATTAGGTATATAGAATGATCACACTCATCATAGGGAGTTTGTACCTGTACACGATATATCTTGATTTGTCTTTGAACAGGCAACAGTATAAACATCAGGAATTTTCCTCTCATTAAAAAACCAAAGGTAACTTTTCCTTGAGTTTCTACCATGCATGAAGAACACTGCAGAAGATCTTGCTTCAGTACCTGCTAGACTACCTGTTAGCTGGAGAGTGCTAGAAAAGTTACTGAACTTCTCTAAGTCTCAGTCTTCTGTTTTTCCAGCTATGAAATGGGGAACACTGTATTAAATTGGCTATGATTAGATGAGATAATGCATGTGAAATGTCTGGTATGTGGTAGGCAGCATTAGTTCATTACCTTACAATTTTTATTAGACATAACTTTCACATCAGCTACTTCAATATATTAATCACCCTCATAAGTTTCACTCAGACAGAAAGATTGAGTTTTTTCCCCAGGGACTAAATAGTGCTTAAAATAACTACATTACTGGAAATGGAGTTGTTGGGCTGGTACAACTCCAAGAGAAGTACGACTGTCCAAAAATGGGGAAGACTCAAGCCAAAACCAAATGCAGAGTGGGAGATGGGAGTTTTGATACTGTTTTTGGTAAACTTGGAGATCAGGGCTCAGTTGATATGTTAAGGTGAACTCCACAGCCACCTCTTAGGTCATGACAAGCATTTTGGTCCTTGATCTGGGCAGAGTTTGCCTATGTTTCAGGACTGCGGATTCCTAGACATATCCACAGAACACAGAGGCATCCCACAAGGACACTGAGGTGCTCCTATGTTAAATCAGGTAACACTGATCTTCCTCTAATTATTTGGAATGCAAAGACAGTCACCTCTTGCTCTTTCATGTTTTCAGGAACCCTGTGGATACCAAAATCTGTGGATGTTCACATTCCTTACATAAATACGGCAGCATCTGCACATACAGTAACCTGCATGCATTCTCCTATATACTCAAATCACTTCTATATTAGACAGTACATCATACCTAATAGAGTGTCAATGCAATGGCTGTTGTACTACATTGTTGAGGGAATAATGACAAAGGAAACAAAAGTCTGTACATGTTTAGCAAACATGCAATTTTTAAAAAACATATCTGTGGGTAGTTGACTCCATGCATGCTTAACTGTGGGTACTGCAGGAGGGAGGGCTGTAGAAAAGATTTCCTTCATGCAGTTTTCTTCAACTTTCGGTGCCTACTCTTACTCGTCTACTCATGAGCATTCACCATGTCAAAAGGAATTTGAAAGTAGCCAAAATTTCATTTGAGAACTTCCTTTTAATAGCCAAGTGCTGTATGCATGCAGCTTAGGTGACAAAGTTAAACACACTAACTTCTGTTCTAGATTTTTTTCCCCCTGCAAATAGCACTATAACTCTTCATCCCTCTGGCTTCTCATTATGTCTCAGAACCATCACTAGGCCCCTGTTCTCAAGGTAGCTTTAAGCGATTTTGTGGGTGGACAAGAGGTTGCCAGAGAAATAACAAATACAAGGGAGCTTTCCTGTGTCTTGTCACACAGGCTCCAAACCTTCTGGAGAAAACTGAGCACATGTGGAGATTTTCTAAGCATTTTCATTTGTTTTGTGTTCCTTTTATGTAAAAGATTTTCTAAGCATTTTCATTTGTTCTGACTGCTACAAATAAATCTTCAGTAGAAATAAATTCTCTCCATGGACTTTTGGAAGTTTCTTTTAACATCTGTAAATATCAAATTCCTTGTCTTCACATTCTCATCACCTCTACTGCATCTCTCTGGTCTTGTCCAACCAGCCGTGATCTCTTGCCAGGTGCAGTGAGCCACCCTCCCGCACCGCACCCGCTTCAGTCTGTTCTCACACAGCACTCAGAGGAGTGCACGCAGGTAAAACCAAGTTGGATGATGCTACTCCCTGACTTAAAACTCTGCATGCCTTCCTACACCTCAGACTAAAAGGCAAAGCTTGAAATACCTAGGCAACCATCCACATGCCCTCCGGTACATCGTGGCTTCCTTTCTATAGCCCCCATCTCTATCTATACTCCAGTTACACCTTCTTCCTTGCCAAATCTCTAACACAAAAGATCAGCTCCTGCAGCCCCGTGGCTACTGTCTCTGCCCAGAATTTTGGTTCCTGACAACTATTCGGCTCACATCTTCTTCCAGGCTGCCCTCCTGCATCCCCAACATTCCTTCTATCCCTTAATCCTTATTACCATTCCACATATAGGTTAAATTTCTCTACTTTGAAACTCTGAAATCCAAGATGCTCTAAAATCAGAAACTTTTTGAGCACTAAAATATGCCACAGTGAAAATTTGACTCATATGACAGGTCAATCAAAATGCAGACACGTAATATATATGATTCCACATCCTCAAGGGGAATAAAGACCTGACAGCCCCATTCACCTGCAATATACAAACTTTGTTTTATGTACATAATTATCAAAAAATTGCATAAAATTATCTTTCGGTAACATGTATATGGTATATATGCTAAATAAATTTCATGTTTAAACTTAGGTCTTGTCCCTGGGAGAGCTCATGATATATATATATGCAAATATCAAAAACAAAACAAACAAAAAACTTAAGTCTAAAACACTTCAGGTTCCAAGCATTCTGGATAAGGGACACTAAACTTCTATTATATTTTTATTTTCTCATCTTCTGGCTCCTTCACTATAGGTCACTTTCATAAAGGGGAATGACTTTTTGCTATTGTTTGCTGATATGTAAAAGCTTGTTCAGTTTAAACTTAAGATATAAACAAATGATGACAAAGTCCCACTAACCCATGCCGGGGGCTGCCATGAGAATCCTGGAGATGACAACTTGCATGATGGCTTGTTGTGCAGCTTTTGCTGATTCGCCCAAGCGGTTCCCATTTTCGTCAGTGATGGGAATGCCAACTTTGAGTTCCCTGAAGAGTAAAACACATGTAAAAAGAGTTCACAAATACCTTTATGCAGCATCTTGAAATAGCAGTTGATCGGGAAAGTGTAAGTCCTTGCTTCATCCAGACACCCACTCAGATGTCATGTTTGGTACTGACAAGTCTATTTTAAACACCATGAATAAATTCAATCTTCCTGTGATAGACACACAGGTAACATCACACTAGTATACTTTTTTTAAAAAAAGCCTAACAATAACAATAACAATAGGATTTGAACAGCACATATGCTAATTTAAAGGTAAGGCTAATTTCTACGTTCATGTACAAATCTGAGAAACATTCTAAGTCAGAAATAGTTATATACATAGCATTGCGTCAACAAATTGCACCGTTACAGTCTTAAACATGGCCCTACTGAGTATTTATTAACTGTAGTTACTAACACAGTAAGGACAATTCTTACTGTCAATTCCAAAATGCTTTTTCTTGCTCTTTCTTTTCCTTCGATTTTTGCAAGTTCTAACGTACTTTCAAAGATAAACATTAATAATAATAATAAAAAAGCTCCAAAAGAAAAGTCCACAGGAGGAAAAGGAAACTTATGTTAGAGAATAAATTTTCTTGGCAGAGACTTGCTTTGCAGAACTCAAGCACAAATCAGTATAAACCTGTCATATCTTTGAAGCTTTTTATCATACAGAAGTATAAAGATGACTCTGTACTACCACACATTCCACTAATGAGCAACTCATCACTAAGCGTCTTGTATTAATGGGCTCATTCTCACCTTCAACCAACCCCAGGTTACTCTGAAGAAAATCCAAGATTCCATAAATTTCTTCCGGACATATTAATACAAAAGTTTCAACAAAGCCAATTGTTATAGTAGATTCTGCTGTTGAGCACAAGTTAATCTTACCTTTGCCTCATTAATGGAATATTAATGCAATTGGCAGCAGCTACAGCAGCAAAGGGAACAAAACGTCCTATCAGTGGTGAGACATGCTGCAGAAAAGAGAGTTCCAAAAACACAATGTTACTTTTCCTGGAGAACTCAATGGAAATATTTGTCTTTTCCTAAAATGCAGAATCTTAGTTGTATAAAAACTCAGTTCAAGAAGACTTTCAAAGCTTGTTTCCTAGTTGTATTTTTATATTTTTAGCATGGGTAGGCTGGGACAAAGTGTACTCCTATGACATTCTGAGAGCTTAGTGTGGCTGAAGATGTATGGGATTTAGAGTCCCAAAGTCTTGAGTTCATATGCTGGTTCTTCTGCTTCTTTAAAGACACTGCCCGGCTGCACAGTCTTAAGGTCAAGGGACCGGGGTGTGGGGGGCGTTTGGAATTAAATATATAGGGCTAGGCACGGATCACACTCTTGGATGAGGTCATGGTTGATGATCTTTCCCATACTCTTTGGAAGATATATCGAAAATATGTAGCTAAATATAGTGAGTACAAGAAAATGCTATGTGACTATTATTTCCCTTTGGAGAAACAATAGAAGTACTCAGATCCAGACAGGGGAGAAGAAATGAGACATCAAAGCAGAGCACCTTGGTTAGTGCGTTAAGTCCTAGAGCTGTTGCCACAGCACCAGTTGTTGCAGAGACATAAGCTGTTCCCAATTCTCTGGAAAGAAAAAAACAAGTGTGTAAATGACAAATGCGTATCACAAAACTCTGTTCTATTACTTGAAAAAGTATGAAAGCAATTAAGAGTATGCCTAAAAGTAGAGATTCCAGTAAACAACATGTGTTATCACTCTATGAGTGGGAGACCCTGGAGAAAAAGCAAGTAGACCTCTAAAACAGGCTTCTTTGCATAAGTACACTATAACCCCTAACAAATAAACAAATAGGCTGATACTAATGGCGGGGAGGAGGGAGAGGAGTGCAGAGGAAGCTACAAATGCAGAGAAATGCATCTAGGGCTCAGTGTTCAGAGCATATTGTCTAAAATCAAAAATACTCAGAAGATTATTAATATATATGGAAAGCCAAATGCAATGCTGCCATTCTTAAAATACTGTCTTACTGTATAAAAACACTGAAAGGCTCATCTTCAAAGTACAATTAAGCACAAGCAATTTACTGTGAACGTGACACCTGTGAATTGAAGATTTTAATATTTTATGGTCTGCTTGATGATCATGAAAGAATACAGGCTGCCAGAGGCAATTTTCATTGATAAAAAAGAAAAACACTTTTCTTTCAAGTGTTATTCAAGTTATACCACCATTTCTGCTTAACTAGTCTCTCTGGCTTGCCTTAAAAAAAGTTCTTTTAATAGAAGGCAAATACATAAAGCTCATTAGTTCTTGGGGGAGGGGCTCCAGAGATGAACTATTTTAAAAACAAAGCAATATAAAGGTCACACCATCATGGTCTCCCCTTAATTTCTGCAGAGAACACTCTGTTGACCCTTCTGGTTTGATTCTGGTTGGCTTGACTGAGGCAGGCTTGATGGGAGTATAGGTTGTCTTTTCCCAGAGACCAGGCCTGATTCACTTGTCTATGGGGCTCTGGAGTGCATCAGTGATAACATTCTACCAGTACCATTAACAACTGGATACTGTCTGAGGAGGTAGGATGGAGGAAGACAGTTATTTTGAAACAGAATGAGGAAGAAACACTTAAAAAGATGATACATGGTACTCTGTACAACATGAACAGTTCACATAATCACAGTTCCTCTTATAGAAGAAACTCAAGTATAAATCAATTAAAAAGAAAAATAAAAGATAGATAACAGGAAATGAGAGATAAGATTTTTTTTTTTTTTTGCAAAAGGGAAGAGGACCAAGAGATGGAGGAATATGGGTGGGAAGAAAAGGGGAGGGCTTGAAAAAATAAAGATGTGTCACATCCATATATCAAATTCTCATGATGAGTGTAATTATTACCTGTTTCCAACATGCACTAACAAAAAAAAAAAAAATACATGCTTAAAAAAACCCAAGGGACTATCACCACTTAAACAAGCACTGGAGAAGTGCAATAGACATTAACCCTCGGAGTCTTACTTTACAGTGAGAGGGGCATCTCCACTTCTGTTGGTGTAGTTAACGACAGCATTGAAGGACTGGTTGATCCACTGCCAGAAGAGCACAGCTGGAGTGGTCCTAAAACAGAGCAGATGTTACACGCCAACCATCACTTGTAACCCAACTACTGTACATGATAGAAAATATGAACACCAGCCGGGAGGAGGGTACCAGAGAGGGGGAAAACGGGGCCAAGGTGCATGGGAGCCGCAGGCTTAGGACCTGTGTGGCTGTGATCTCTGATGATCAGTTTCCTCATCATCAACCTCAGAGGGTGATGCTGATGAAATAAGCTTGTAGATGGTTTGGCATAGGGTAGACATTAAATACATGGTAGATTACTATATTTGGGCAAAAAGAAGCCATTTGCAGGCTAAGTAGTCCCGGTCTCTCCTCATGGCAATCTTCCTTTTTTTCCCACTTATGCCACTGAGCTGTATCTCCTGCCCTGCAACCCTATATGTTAATGTACACTGATGGCTATGGATATATCTATGTCTATAGCATGAATAAGTAGATTAATGGGAAATTTCCCTTAAAGGCTCTACTTCTTTTTTCTTTTCTTTTTGTCTTTTTGAGACAGGGTCTTGCTATGCAGTTCAGGCTGCCCTTGAGCTCACTGTGTAGCCGAGGCTGGTCTTGAACTCTCAATGATCCTCCTGTCTCAGCCTCCCGAGTGCTGGGATTACAGGTGTGCACCAGCATGCCCAGTTTTAAGGTTCCAGTTTTTGTATCTTATTTGTTTTTGAGTATAAGATGCAGGGAAAGCCAACTTTCTCTTAAGCCATACAGAAGATGCTATTCAGCAGAGAGAACAGGTAAAACAGATCTCTGAATAAAATATTTATTTAGAGGCATCATACTAGGCCTGGTGCTTAATAGACTAGCAACATTTATACAAAGTGGGACTAAAACTGAAATGACGTTTATGATAGTTCTTTATTTTTTCCAAAGCAACACCATCTTTTTCTTTTTTTGGACAGGATCTCACTATGCTGCAAAGGCTGGTCTTGAACTTGTGGGCTCAAGGGATCCTCTTGCCTCAGTCTCCCGTATAGCTGTGACTATGGGTATGGACCACTGTATCCAACTACAATACCTCTATTTTGTTTTTAATTCTTTAAAATTTAATTTTATTGACTATATTTATGGTGCACAATAATATATATATTTAAAACCCCATAGCTCCTGGTCTCTATTTATGTCTATATTTATGGTGCACAATGTCTTAGTATTATGGAATGGTTAAAGTTCATTAACATACTCATTACCCATACACTTAGGAAGTGACATTCATTTCAATAAAATTATTTAGACATTAAGCATATACTTCATGCTTCTGTAAAGTTGAGTGAATAAGCTGTTGTCACACACCCACAACTTACCTATAAAATGTCATCATGCAGCCTGTGATGGTCATGTTCATTGGAACCTGGGCTGACATCCTTCCTATCAAAATCATCTTTTCACCAGTGTCAGGATGAAAGGCAGAATCGTAGATGTACTTCGCTCTCCATAATTCATTTTCTGTAAGACCTGGAGGAACAACTCCTTGTCTAGGAAATGACAACAAATAACACAGCAACTGTTCATTTCGAATACCTCACCAGTGCCCTAGAGACAAGGAGCTATGAGGTTTTTAACAGCTGACACTTAGAAACAATTATGCCTGGATGAAATCACAAATCTGCTATATACACTTAGCAAGTATCTTTAGTTTTAGTTTTGTATTTACTTATTTAATTTTGCTGCTGAGGGTCGAACCTATGGCTTTGCATGTGCTCTATGAATAAACAACCCCAAACCCTTTCAGGATAAAATGTTAAAGCCCAAAGGACAATAAGCACTGAAAACATTTCAAACCTATCCTTCTCAAATTACCTGTAATTTGGAAAATTAAAAACATCTTGTATTCTAAAATAGTACTTATGGCTGGGGATATAGCTCAGTGGTATAGCACCTGCCTGGCAAGCATGAGGTCACGAGTTCAATTCCGGACACCAAAAAAAGAAAAGCTAGTACTTAGCTTTAAAATATTCTTTGTTTTATGTAACACACTGAAAAATCTAGCTTGAACTTTGCAGACTTTAAAATATTTTTATCCAGTTAGACAAAAGCTACTAATTTATGTATGAAGGTTTATTTATTTACTTATATTTTACAAATGGAAAATTAAAAGCAATTAAAGTCGAAAATACTAATTCATTTTTAAACCAACAGTTTGGAATCCTAGATTAGGAAAACATTAGTGAAAAAAAGGTATAAACTATTCATTATATCTTTCCTTTATCAAAGAAACGTGTGCAGGGACCGGGGGTTTAGCTCAGTGCCACAAGCGCCTGCCTGGCAAGTACAAGGTTGTGAGTGTGATTCGTGGTACCAAACAAACAAACAAACAAACAAATAAAAAAACCAAACATGTTCAGTGCCAAAAATTCAGAAAATAAAGAAATTCATTAGAGTAGTTCAAACCACTCCAGCCTTTACCTGTTGGTCACCGCTTGTAATGTTTTGGTGAATACACATTCAGTCTCACTTCTAGGCTCTCTAGGCTCCATTTTTATTTAATTGCTTAACCACTTTTTAAAATTCAGTAATATTTGGCAAACATTTCTTTATATTTGCGGGTATTTTTTTACATCATCTGTACTGGATTGAATTGTGTTTCGCCCAAATTTATATCCACCAATAGCAACATTATTAGAAACTAGATCTTTGCTATTAGTTAGGATAAATCATACTAGATTACAGTGGTTGCTAAATCCAATGAAGAGAATCCTGATAAGATGGCCATGCATAACACACAAAGAAGACATGTGACGACCGAGGTAGAGAGTGGAGTGATGCACCAACAAAGAGACACCCAAGAATTCCAAGACCTAGGAAGAGCTACAAGGGGCCCCTTCAGCAAGGCATGGCCAGCCGATACCAGATGTCAGACTTTCTACCTCCACAAATGGAAGAGAAAACAGTTTTGTTGTTTTAATTCACCCATTTGGTGATAATTTGTCACAGTAGTCATGGAAAATAAATACATCATTTAAAGCTGCATAATATTTCACCACATTATTTTAAAATAACATAAAATTACCTAAAACATTATATCAGTCCCCTAGGTTTGAGACATTTTAATTGCGTGTAATTTTCCATTTGTAAAATATCAGTAAATAAACCCTCATAAATATTTTCCCCCACATCGACATTATTTAGAAAAAAATAATTTCCTGATAAAAGCTACATTATGTATTAAAATTTTAAATCTCTTTTATTGTTTAGATACATCTTTGTTTTAATCACATCATCAACAGGGGCAGAATCATCGTTATTTATGTAACTTATAGATATACTTTTCACACTGTGGATAATTAACCCAAATTTTAATTTGGTTAATTATCTACTGTCCGAAAAATTTTGTATTTCTTATGTAATCAAGGAACCACCTGGAAGTTGTATAACTACTCACCTAAATGTATCATATTTTCATAACAGTAGTTTTCATCTTAAAATTTTAATACGTTCAGAATTTATCTTAAGACTGAAAAATGTGATACTTGACTAACTTTAGTTCCATGTTGGTTGGTCTTTATCATTTGAGATCTCGTGAATACTTAATGTATTGGGCTTCATTCTTAAAATTGTCTAAGACCAATTTGTTCATGTGTCCTTATGTGAAAACCCACCATTACAATCTGATAGTCTACTTTCGTTTTTGGTGGAGCAATGGTCACTTATTCCGTTAATCATTTTCAAAAGTGTCTTAATTACACTCATCAATTTATTTTCCCACGAAAACCTTACAATTATTTCAAAAATTTTATTTTACAAATTAAGTCTGTGATCAAAATTTATTTTGACTGAAACTGGACTGTCTGAAGAGAAGTGAGAGTTCCATCCAATCCTATTAAATGTTTCTCTAGTTATTCAAATCCTTCTTTTAATGATTCCCAGTAGTCTTATAAGTCTACATATTTCTGGGTGAGTTTGTTCCTGGATACTTTACATTTCTGACTGTTCTTATGAAAATGAAAACTACCTTTAACAGATTATTGCTGGCACACAGAAAATCACCAATTTTTTGTGTATATTACAAGCAGTCCCTCCCATACTACTTTATTTGTCCCATTTCTCATTTGATTTCTCATTTGATTGTTGAGAATATAATCATTTACCAAAAAAAAAAAAAGAAAGAAAAGATAAGGAAGAAACAAACCAAGACCCCCTTGTTCCCCCAAACAAAACAAAACAAAACAAAACAAAAAGACCACCCATCTTTTCAATATCTACACATTTTGGTACTAGAATGAAGTTTGAGAATACACAGGTGCAAAGGACTTGCTCCTTAACTTTCATGAGAATGCCTCAGTGCAATCTTTCCAGAGGCTTATTCTCTTAGATATTAATAGATGCCATGGGAAAAGAGAAAAGACCCATGTTCAACTTTGGGAAAATGGATTATATAGCTTTCTTTACTCTTAGACTTCTTGGAAACTTTAAAAAGTCAAGGGGATGTGACATTATCAAGAGTGGGTATGAACTTTCTCAAAGTTAATTATAGAAACCATCTTCTTTTTTTTCTCTTTTCCTCTTCTATTCCATTTCTCCAGTCTTTTAGACTAGTGACTCATTGTCTTTTAGACTAGTGACTCATTATTTAGAGTAGTGCGGGCTGTTGATGGGAAATATGAATTCCTTATCATGTTAAAGGACTACACATTATTCTTAGCTAATTAATTATTGTTGAGAATTAGATGCATAATTTTGCCTTCTTTTACTAAAATTATCAGGTTGTTAATTGCTGCCAGGGAGAAATACAATTCATTTTGAATACCGGCCTTGCATGTGTTATCCTTGCTAAGCTCACTTATTTATTGATTGATTGTGATTCTTCCTAAATAGTTGACTGTGTTTTCTGTGAAGACAGTTTAACCTCTTCTTTTTTTTATATTTTTTGCTTTATTATTTACATTTTCCTCCATGGTACTAGCTGGCACCTTCAGCACAACACTGAATAAGAGTAGTGAGAGCACAATCTTGCGCTCTCTTAGGGGAAAGGGTTCGCTATTTCACCATTAAATTTGATGTAGGCTTACTTTTACCTTCTACCCCCAGTTTGTTGAGAGCATTATCCTGAATGCATGTTGGATTCTCTCAGATTTTTCTGCACCTATTGAGATGGTCAATCCTGCTTTAAGTCTACTGATGTGATAATGATTTAGAAATGGTAAACCAGTCTCACAGTTCTGCTTATTTTGGGCATTAGCTGTTTTTCTCTCTGGCTAAAATTGTTTTAATTACTAAATCCTCTTAAGGCTATTTGTGTCTATGAGGGATATTCTATTTTTTTTTTTTTGTTATGATCTCTGTCCACTTTTGCTATCAAGGGTACTGGAAACTTCATGAAATGAAAGAGGAAGTATTTTCCTTGCTGTTTCCTGAGGACATCTATGGGAGAACTGGTATTTTTCCCTATAAACAAACAGACAAACAAAAAACTATTTCTTTCATGTAAAATCATCTGGCCTGGGAGATATTTGTGTTTGTGTTACTATCTTGGTATTTGTTTTCTGTTTGTCTCATCTTCTCCTTATTCCTTTTTTCTCTTTTCCTTGCTGTCTTTGGGAATGAGAAAATTTCGATAATATACATATTCATAGGAGATTATATATTTCACCATGATTTTCAAAATTTCTAGCAAAAAGTAAGTAGTATGCTTTATTTTTATATTTCTATTTTTCTTCTAGGTAACTTTATCTTCTTGTTACATATTGAGTTGTATTCGCTTATTTTATATGTATTAGACTTGTTAATTCATTAAAGAATTAGTTTTCCCATTTATTTTTTAAAAATCCTATTAATTTCTAATTTTCAAAAATTAAAATTAATCATTTGCCTTAAAAATTCACAATGTATATATATATAAACAGCATGAATGCTGCAGATTCCAGCCCTTACTCATCCACTTCCACATCAGAATGACAAAGAAAGGTCAATATTCATGCCTTAGGTTTTCTGTATGAAAAATGTGGATAACAATATACCTATCTTCCTTTAAGGGTTGTTGGGAGGGTTAAATTAACAAATGTAAAAGGTCTCAAGGAGTACCTGACTCACAGGAAGTAGCACCCACAATTTGTGATTTTCTTTTTATTAGTCTGTTACAGTTTTCTAATTTCTTATTCTGAATGCTGAGTTCATTATTGTTCTTTATTGGTTAATTATTGAGACAGGTAAAGATACAAACTTTCCACTGCAGCATAATTTTGGCACAATTCTTTGGGTTTCCTATTAATTTTCTCAGTATTTTTGCTTTGCAATTGTGGTTTTTCTTTTTGAACAAAGATTTAACGTGAAGTATTTAAAAACTGCAATGTGATTAAATGGTTGTCTTATCACTTTCTCATCACTGAGACATATAACTGACACTCACAAGTTAAGAGGATGAAAGGTTTTATTTTTGGCTCACAGTCTGTAAAGGTTTCAGTTTAAAATCAGCTGGCTCCAATCAAGAAAGGGCATATATGGAAGGGTAGCTGAAGGAAAAGCAGCTCAAGGCACAATGGCCAGAAAGTAGCGAGAGAAGGGAGCAGTACAGGAATCCTACAAGTCACAGTGACTTGCCTCTTTTGAGAAGGCTCCATCTCCTAACATCACATTTAGGGAAAATTCAGTTACTTTTCAGAAGCTCCACCAATGAGTGCATGAGGTTTTGGGGGGGACATCCGTATATAAATCAAAACAATGACTCAGAAAAGACAAATGTATGTTAGAATTTCCAACCATTACAGTGCTTTAGTCAAGCCCTATTTATTTAATATGTAACTTTATCAAGTTCTTCTGATCTATTTGTACTGAAATTTTGATTTCTTTGTCTGAATTCTATATGGCAGACTATTTGTTTTAAGTTCATTCCTAGTCCCCTCTGGAAAAGTTTATGAGGAATCTGTTTTAGATGTTCTTGCATATTTTTATAGTCTTTGCAAATAAAGACAATTTGGTACAAAAATTCTGGGTTACAACTGTTTCTGGTGGAAAACTGGGCACATATTATTTTACTTCTTCTAGCATTCTGTGTATAGATGAAAAGACTGTGACCTTGCTGACATTTGTTCTTTTTAAAGAACTCATTTTTTCCTGTCCATGAAAGCTTACAGAGTTTTTAAAAATATGTTTATAGGCAAAGAACAACAACAAAGACTGATACATGTGGGTCCCTTTGCTCGCAAAGGCATGGGTCAATTTAATTTGTAGACATGTGTTTCCTTACCATAGAAGAACCTGTTTCTGTTATATATTTAATACTGAGGCTTTTTTTTTCTTTTTGCGTTTTTCCTAATCTGTACTTTAGAAGCACCAAATTAGTACATCTTTGCTCTTCATTCTCTATTCCTCTGATACAATCTTTTCATCTACATTAGGGATTGCAAAACCACAGCTCACAGCCTGACATAAAGTGAACCAAGAATGATTTTTTCATTTTTAAAGGGTTAAGAAAACAAATAAGCAAGGTGCTCAGCTGAATTCCCTATACCACAAAACAAAACAAGCTATAATCTTCAATTATATGTATGTATGTATATGCAAATGAGGAGCAAAATAGAAGACAGATAAATAGAAAGTGGGGAGAGGTTCAGATGGTGCTCCAAATTACCTATTCTATTCTTTCAAAAAAATTTTTAATATATATGTTAATTCATTTCATTTATACTACTAGTTTCTCTTAGTTCATCGAAGAGAAAGTTTTGTACTGTTTTCTGTTCCTTTTTTGTAAGAAAGACTCTTTTTTTTTGATGTCATGTACTCTGAGTAACCACACTGAAGATAATGGTATATTAACCATTATTATTCTTTTATCCTGCTGTGAAATTTTATTATTTCACAAAAAATATGCAATAGAGACTTTTATAATGCCTAAAGCTGTTTGCCTTCTAGCCCTTCACAGAAAGTTTGCTGAATTCTGATTATCTTCTCTAGTTTCTTTCCTACAATTCTATTTCTCCTCTAAGTTTTCATGTTGCCATTCCTGTTAGTTCTCTATGACTGTCTCTAGTGAAGATTTTAATTTTTGTTATATTTATAGGTTCTTTATGTCTCTTTAATTCATATAGTGGTCACTGCATTTCAATGTTCCTTTTATAAAGAATTTATTTTTCTGACTTCCTGAAACGTGCTCCTGTGAGTTATTTTACCTCACTGGTCAGTAGTTTTGCATAACACTCTGTGGTGTTCTGCTGTGTGTATATTTCCTCCTGATGCATGTTAGCACACTGCAAAATCTGGCCAGACTCAGACTGTATAGGTTCTCTTTCTAACTACCTAGGAACAGGCAACCCACTGTCCCAAATATGTGACCTGTGTGTACATTTAAGTGTCACACTTATAACAACTTCTGACCGAATTTTCTCTATAGCAGGGGCCAGTGAACTATTACCCAAGGTCCAAATGTCCTGCTGGGCAGAGTGATTATTATCATTTTAAAGAAGATTATTAAAAATGTCAAAAAATTAAGAATAATATGCCATACTGCGTTAGCTTTCTGTCCCTATGACAAGACATTTGAAATAATCAACTATAAAGAGGAAAGGTATATTTTGGCTTATGATTTCCGAGGTGTCAGTCCATGACCCCTTGGCCTTGTCACTTTGAGCTTAAAGTAGTATCGTACATCATGGCAGAAGCACACAGACGTGGAAGTTAATTTTCTTCATGATGGCTGGGATACAAGAGAGGGGAAAGGGCCATGGCCCACATATCTCCTTCACATGCATAACTCCCATGACTTAACTTCCTTCTACCAGGCCCTACCACCCAACTGACAATTCCAGTAGGGTCACCAGTTGACAAAGAGATCTTTAAATATATTCAAACTATAGCAGATAGATACTCTTTGTGGTGCAAAAAGCCTGAAATATTTCTTATTCAGATTTTACAGGAAAAATTGGCAACTGCTGCCTAGGAATATATGATCCTGTGTATCCGTGGGGAATTGGTTCCAACACCCCACAGAGATAAAAATCTGTGGATGTGCATGTCCCTTGTATAGAAAAGTGTGGCATTTACAAACATCCTACATCTATCTCCTTGTGTATTTTAAATCACCTTTAGATTACTTATAATACTGAATATAAATGCTATGTAAATAGTTGATATACTATAGTGTTGAGGAAATAATGAGAGAAAAAAATCCATGTCTGTGCACATTCACTACAGAGGCAGATTTGGGGAACTTTTTTAAAAAGTATTTTTGATTTGCAGTTAGTTGAATGCACAAGTACGGAACTAGTGCATCTGGGACCAACCGTCTGCACAGCCAGCCTCCTCTCTTACCTCACACCTGGCATTCAACAGATGCAGTGCATCCTTAATCCACAATCCCTGAGTTTCCATCAGCATCCTGCCCATCTGATCACCACCTACCAAGTTTTATTCATTGGGGCTACATTTCAGAAGCAACCACCCTCCCTTTAATTCCTGGAAACATTTTTTGTATGCTGCTGTTTCTTTCCAGAGATATAAGAATGAAGGAGATGGTTGTGCCTGCAGGGAAGAAGTATGAGAGGGAAGAAGTTAGGATGCTGGGGACCTTACAGATTGCCTCCTATGGGGAGAAGGGTGTCTGCCTCATTTTCAGGTTACAACAAACTCTGCATATCTGCGTAAAGAGTCAAAATGGGAGCTACGGCCTTCCTATTCTTTTTTTGCTGAGAAAAAAAATTTCATTGCCAAAAAAAAAAAGAGTTGAAAAATCACCAAGCGAAGTTTTAAAAATTATAAGACAAACATGATGATCTGTTCATATATAAGTAAAAAAACTAATTATTAAAGTTACCTGTAATCATGTATTATTTTTCTGGCATTCTCTAGTTGTTCATTTGTTAACAGAATGTTTCTGGGATCAGTCACAGTGAAGAAATGATTGGCTCGTCCCACAAAAGTGCTTTGATCCCAGCGAGGCTCCTTGATGTTAATGTTTAGTGGCAATTCCCCAGACATCTTTGTGGACTGCAGAGAGACACAAAGAAGCTCTGGGTAAGAATGTGCTATCACTCCTCTAAGTGAAGATTTATACGCTCTTCCTTTTGTAAATATAATTTTGCCCTAAAAGTGGCAGAAAGACCAACAGAATCAAAGCAATCAATGTCAATGCATCTTAATAACATTTCAACAGTTTCCCACATATTTCACCTCATTCCTTACTTGTTGGAATTCTAAACATACCCTAGAGAAAGCAGAAATACAAAGTTTTAAAATAACATCAACAGTAATAACTTTGAGTCACTCATAGAAAAACAGGTGCACCTTGAGACCATAATGCAAAGTGAAATAAATCAGATGCAGAAGGCAAAATATTATGTTTTCCCTTAATGAGAAAATGAGAAACCCAAAGTATCAATGATTTAAAAAGTAAAATAAAAGATGCATGGTAGGAAATGGATATTGTGGAGATGGGGTTACATAGGGAGGAGAGAGGTAAAAAGAATCAAGGTGCAATATTGTATCAATTCCTCATGATGAATGTACTTATTCTATATCACAACATATACTAATAAAAAAGAAAAAGCCAAAAAATTTAAAAAACCAAAGCTAGAATCTGTAAATTTGAACCTATTTTTTTTTTTTTTAGTAAAACAACCAATGTTAAACTACTGCTGCATTCTGATCCACTGTTTGTTACTCCTGCCAGAAAAAATAGTGATGCAGAAAAGCCATCAATAATAAAAATTATACAATTCAAAAAAGATTCAGACTCATATTCATTCAGTCTTGCTTGGCATATAAACCACTAATCAAAGTTATAAATTATGTCCTTTGATTTACTAGCAACATAGAGGAAGAAACACATTCTGACAGCCTCACAAATAGGAACACTATAGCATATAATTTTTCTCATAAAATGTCCATTTTCTGAGTCATAACCATTACATTTTCACCATAATAATTAATTTCTTTCTTTAACACATGCTTATTTTAGAATTGCATTATAGTGTTATAATATGTGCTTATTGTAGTATTTTTAAAAAATCAAGCTTATTATAGAAAATAAGGAATAAAGAAGCAAAATCTCCCACCATCCAGCTGCTCTAAAGAAACCACTGTTAATGTTCCCATGAATTTTCTTGCAAGCATTTTCTATATGTACTATCAAATAATTTAAAAATAATTTGATGTTATACTCTATTTGAGTATCTTCTTTGCAATTATTTTATGAATATCCTTTGTGGCACTAAATGTTCATTTTGGATATATAATGACACTTTCACCCTTCACATTATTTTATTTTTGCACCAGCGTATATAATCCTGTATCCTTGTCTACAAATCTTTTTCCTCATATCTGATGATTTTCTTGCAGGATGTTACCATGTCATAAAACCAAATCACTATGAAGGTTTCAAACTATTATTTTCTTGGATTTGTTTCCCTTGCTTCTATTTCTAATATCAGTCCTAGTCATAGCTTTCTTTTCCAGGTCAATTTTCATTAAATTATTCCTTTAGTGGTTTATATGTTCTTAGAAGTGTTAAGATGAGACACATTTGTAACATGTAGTTTATCAACATCTCCAATTAATACATATCATGAACCACTGGACTGAAGTTGAACATGTTGGTTAGGCCCAAAGATATGAGGACTCTAGTGCGTCTGAAACACCTAAACAGAAAAAGACAAAGTAAAATTGGCTTTGCAAATGATAAAGCAGACTGGGATAACAAGATGAAGTCAGCTGCAAAGTTTAGGAGAAACCACATTTTTGCAGTCACATTTTTCTCAAGCTTTTAAGTGTCATGACAGCCACTGTTTTCTCATCTCACTGAGAAAACCTTCTTCTCTATAATCATAGATGGTCATAAATGTTGCTGTTTGAAATCACAAGAAAGACATCCTTCCTTTGACATTGAAGGGAACATGAGCTTTTCTAGTCCAAAGGAGTAGGTATGGTGTAGGAGATGACCTGGGTGACTCACCTTGAATGCAAAACAATTGCTTCAGCATTCATTAAACTGAACCATGTACTGATATGTACAGAGCTGGCTATGCTCTTTCCTTTTGCCTTCAATTGGCTCTAAGCAATGTAACTAAGGCTAGCTAAGGTACTGATAGGTAATCCCTGATGCCAGCTGACAGCTTCCTGTTTCCCTGGCACCATGTTTTCTATAAATAGTTGAGCACAGCATGACGGAAGAGCCAAATAGTTCCAGGAATGTCAACTGGGTTTGAGCCATAAGATAAGAGGCTATGCCTTCCCAGAGCACAAAACTTTATATATCAGTAACTGAAGCAACAGCTTCCTAAAACCATTCAATGCTACTCTAATTGAGTTATGCAGACTGTTCTTTCTGCATATCCTTGTCCCTCCACACTGCAGAGGTGTTTGCTCTCTGCTTTAGGCTAGCTCAGCTCACCTTGCTGGTGTAATTCCCACCATCCTCACTATCATGCATCCTTGAGCCACTCCCTGCTTCATGAGATAAATTCAGGGAGAGGCCTTCGATCAAGACTTTTGTTCCATGTATCCTCACCTGGACTGGATTCAGGACCCCTTGGCTGCCTGTAACTTTAAGTATGTCTTAGCGTCATTATTCTTGCCATGGGCTGCATTGGAGGTGTTAGATTGGAATTAGCTTGCTGGGATTCCAGGAACGTTTCAATGGGATTAAAAATGTAAACTTTGTGGACCACCAGGAGGACAAGATAAGGGATTACAATATGATAAGGTATTAAAATATTTAATATTGGGATTATAATAAAGTGGCAATTTCAGCTTAAGGAATTTTGGACCACAATATTCCAAGTCTATCTTAACTTCACAGTTTCCAAGGAAATGGGAATGTGAGTCTACTTCACAGCCCAAACTAAGCACTGGCCTGCTCTGAGCCTATGAAAACACTGTATCATTAAACGCTCCACCACTGTCTGTCCTGCTACTGCAAACCTATCTCTTCTTTTTGTTCCTCTGCCATGTAAGCTTTCTTACTGTGAGAAATATGACTTTGGTGGATGACAGGTTTGTCTCTGCTTATCTCTGGCTGATTGGGCTATGATAAGACACACTGAATGATCAAATCAGGACAAATCAAATCTGTGCATGTTAAGTCCAGGGATACAAGAAATACGGTGTAGCAGTCTCCTCTCTCTCTGAAGAGAATGCATTCCAAGGTTGACCTGAAACCATGGGCAGTACTGAACTCTATATACATTACATTTTCCCTTACACATGCATACTTATGATAAAGCTTAATTCACCATTTAGGTACAGCAAGAGATGAACAACAATTAGTGAAGAAACTATATACTGTAATAAAATTTATGTGAATTTGGTAACTTTCAAAACATTTTGTTTGCCTAATTTTCCATTTAATATTTTGAGCTGTATTCAACTATGGTTGAATATAGAAAACAAATGGTTTTGAGCTATATTCAACTATGGTTGAATATAGAAAACAAAACCACAGTTATCAAAGGACATGTGGAAAAATGCTTAAATTTTGAATTAGAATACATCAATTGTATTACCTATATACCAGACAAAAAGAAAAACAAAGACTTCAATTTATACAGAGGATAGTGGTGGTTTTCAGCCTTGTGCCCAGAGACCACCTCAGTGACTGCTAGGCAGTGGAGGGGACCTGTGCCCTCCAAGCCCTAAGCTTGTCTCAACGCTTGTAGATCTGCTCTGACCTGCTTTCATGTCTGTATTAGGATGATGGTTATTTGACAACTGTGCTTGGAAAACAGAATAAAGTTGATGACCACTATAAGAAAAGACAATCTGAAGATCAAGGAATAAATATTTTCAGCATGTTAAATAAAATTTGAGATCCATTTGATTAGTGCTTCTCAGGCTATGTGGGATGGATGTCCTGATTGGTTTTTCCTTTTTTGTTTTTTTCTTTCTTTTGTATTTTTAGACAATGGTCTCATTAAATTGTCCAAGCTCACTTTAAGCCTGGGATCTTCCTGTCTCAGCTTCCCTAGGGTACTGGGATCATGTATCACTCCACTCAGCTTCTCTTAGTTTTTCTAATTTTTGAAGCCTATCATGAGCTGGGCATGGTGGTACACGCTTGTAAATCTTAGTACTTTGGCAGGCCAAGACAGGTGACTGTCAAATTCAAGGCCAGCCTTGGCAGCTCAATGACTGAGCAAGAACTTGTCTCAGAATAACAATGGGCTGGGGATACAGCTGGGTGTAAAGGCCAAGGGTTCTATCCCTAGTGCCACAAAAAACAAAAACCCATCATGAGCCAGTATTTTTGTAAAAATCTAATAAAGATTTTTTTTTGAGAAATGTAATGAAAAAAATTAAGTATAGAATTAAAGTCCCAAATATTTATTATTGGATTTAGCAGATATTAAATGATTCTGGCAAACTATTATAAAAGTTTTTAGTGTTTAATAATTTAACCACAATGTAGACTTTTAACAAGCAGTTCATATACTGGCCCAAGTGGGTCACATGTTGAAGTTACAACTATGCATATAGTTCAAAATTTGCTTCCTCTGGCCAAGCATTGTGGTGCATGCCGGTCATTCTAGCACTCAGGAAGATAAGGCAGGAGGACCACTGTGACTTCAAGGCCAGCCTAAACTGAGACCGTATCTCAAAAATACCAAAAAAAAAAAAAAAAAAAAAAGCTTCCTCCCAAGTGTCATGAAGTGAATACTAAACAGGAAGACAATTTTAAGACAATTTCATACTTTCATTTATTTCTAGAAATACCAAAGATATAACTCCTTCCTGTTGGTAGACCATAGTTTAAATATAAAACATAAGAAATTCTTTCCAGGAAAACTCTAACACCCTCTCCCAAGCCAAGATCTAAAAATGCTTTTATCTTTAGCAATTATTCACTGACACCAACTACCTGACCCAATTATTAGTTTCAGTGAACAAGGTAGATAAAAATTCCTGCCCTGGCAAGCAGACATTGTGCTGGCAGGTAAAAGAGGAAACAAGAAATAAAAACACAAGAGACAAGTAAATTATTCATTATGTTGGAAGGCAGTAAATGGTTTGAGGAAGAATACAAAGCAATATGATATAAAGGATCATGAATACTATGGATTGCATTTCAAAATAGGGTATCCAGAGTAGGCTTCATTGAGAAAACAACATTGGCACAAGACCAGAAGGAAGGAGGAGGTGAATCACATGGGTACAGGGTAAGAGGAATCCAGAAAGACAGAACAGATGTGGCAAGAACCCTGGGGTAGAAATGTTCTGGTGTCTTCAAAGAACAACAACAAGGCATAAACTGAAAGTAGTCTGAGGAAGAGAGAGACAGACAATGAGAAAGTAAGACACAAACTACAGAAACAGAAAGTATCAGGGGAAAATAGGAATTTTAAACTTTGACATATTAAACTGGGGAAGCTTAATGGAGACTCAAATGGTGCTGTCCAGGAGGCAGTGAGACATACAAGTCTGCAGTTCAGAGGAAAGGTGTAGTCTGGAGGCTGTCAGCTCAGCGACTGCAGCTCAGAGATTGGCGTAAGAGCCAGGAAGATGGGATGAAATCTCCAGGAGTCTACACCGTAAGGAGAAGAGAGAGCCAATGCTTGGGATGCGGAGAGTCAGAAAAGATGAAAAGGACACAGAGATGGAGTAGCATTTGTAGCCTGCTTGTTCAAAAGAAGCCTTGATAATTGCTTATATCTTATTTTGGGGTAGTAAAAGAGGTGGGGACTTAACCCTCCAGGGGTCATTGAGGGAGAGGAGGACATGGCAAAGGTAGTTGTTTCTGCAAATTCTAAAAGTGTTAAGCAATGGCCATAGCAAGTAGCAGGGAGACTGCATAATGAATGGATTAACTCTTCGTTGGGGGACTATTTATTCCTGCAAAGCCACTGGCATAGACCAACAGTTCTGAATCAACAGAACACATCAAAATGCACCCAAGAGAGCTCTTTTCAGAAGCAAATACTACCTCTTCTTCCAAGAGTCTGATCCAGTGGGGACAGCACAAGTAGGGCGTGAGGCTGTGCAAGTGCTCTGGGCAATGACCTGTGCCTGATGGGCCCCTGGATAGGGTCATACACAGAACTGTGAGCCATTCCTCCCTGAGACATCTGTCTCAGGTCCCACCTGTGCCTGCCTCAAACTGTTGTGTTCCTAGATTGTATTCAATATCTATTTTCCTCAGAAAGTTGAGCACTGAGCAGTTTTTCTACTGTTTTAGTTCTGTCACTATTTCTTCATGTTTAACATAAATAATCAAAAATAAAAATTCAAATGTAGCTTTTATAGCTCCCCCATTTTTAGTAACAAGACAATCTCCCGTTTGTTAAGTCAAATCCAACACTTGGGGTAAGTTGTCACCAATATGACTTAGAGACCACTACGAAGTGGCTCTGAGCAGGATTTAAAATTATTTAACTGGCTTTCTATGTTTACCTGTGTGTCTGTCCTAGCCTCGGCCCCTTGCCTGGTGATGGGAGCCGATTCATAGTAAGTGAACCTCTATCATCACTGGTCCTGGCTAAGGCCTGTGAGGCCAGAGATACCTCTCAAGGCAAGATAAGGCCCCAGCTGAGGACATCTTGGCTCCAATACTAATTAAGTAAATAGAGACTGCGGCTGGAGGAATTTCACTCCTGCAGTCCACTCCTACCATAAATGTCATCCTGGAGATGAGATGAATCTCCTAAATTGGCATAATTTACTACTTGGAGAAGTCTTTAAAGTGACTCCCATGGTCCTGCTCATTTCCTGTGCTTTCTTCAGTTTCCCCGCCCTTTTTTTTTTTTTTTTTTGGATCTAATACGTATGGGTGGTCCAGAGAAGTCTTTGTCTTAGCCCTCAGAGTCTTGAGCTCAGTTAAGTGGTTTTGACCCTCCTGGAGCCCTAAAATTATACCACTTATCTCATTTTATTTAAGCCTTAGCAGTACACTTGTTTGGGAGATTGGGGATCTAGGTCAGGACCCGATAATGACCTCACTTTAGTATGTGGTTACTTTATAAAATAAAAATTGTATAGTCGCATAGGATCTTACAAATGAGCCATCTAATGTGTTCATGATGTGGATGTGGTAACTGAGGCCCAGGGGAAGGAAGCAGCTAGCTCAGGTGGCCTGTCAGTTTGGGGAACCCAATGGACTCCAGCCCATCAGCTGGCAGGGTCATTCTTCCTACCCACTGTCTCTCTTAGTTAATTTTTTTTTTTCTGAAGGATGCAGTCAATTAATGTCTGTAGAGAATGAATATTTTTGAGGGTTTATTTTCCTTTAAATAAAGACATCTGCTACATTATGAATTCTGGTCTATAGCAATTTTACAGGAACTCTATGGTACAAGTTAGCCAGAAGAATGATGCAGAGGCCTCAAAAAAGTACCCTAAGAAACAAAGAAAAAGGTGAAAGATGGGCAAGGAATCCCAAAATTTGGGAGTTTCTACTGCATTCAAGAAATTGGGCTAGATGCCCTAAGAGTGCAAGCTCGTAGTGTGTTCTAGTGTCTTGGTGCTCATGACAAATGTATGTTTTACACACTCTATTTACATTTTTTTAGAAGAGGAAAGAAAGACTGTGAGATGTTATTCATGATGCCCCTTATCCATCCAAGCAGGGAGGAAGCAGAGGAGCCTGACTCCAACTCCTGATCTTTACAACCTCAGGATAAGCCCACCTGAGAAGGCACTGAAACATCCTACCGATGGTCTAGTATGTATGGTGGGCAGAATGACGGTCCCCAAATGTGTGCTCACTCTAGTCCCTAGAAACTGAGAAACTGCTGCTTTACATGGTAAAAAGATTTTGATGATTATGTTAAGGATCCTAAAATGGGGAGCTTATCCTGATTCAGAGGAGCCCATTGTAACCACAAGGACCAGAGGGACAGAAAAGAGGACAAGTGGGGCTTGGAGTGATGCCAGGTCAAGAGTGAAGGACACAGGCAGCCTCTCGGGCTGGAGAAGGGAAGGCAAGGACTCTCCTGTGGAAGGAAAGCCACCCGTGTTAGACGTCTGACCTCCAAAGGGAATAAATCTGTGTTATATTTAGCTACTCGATTTGTGGTAATTTGTTCCAGTAGTAATAGGAAATTAATACAGCATCATTTCCCCTACTTAAAAGAGATTCCAAAGCTGTTCGATGCCAGCATGAACTAGACTTGATGAGCTATGTTCCCAAGGTCCCAGAAAAAAGGAAGCAAAAACAAAAACAAAACCAACAGAATGGAGAAATGCCATATCCACATACAAAAGAGCTGATCTCAAACTAGATAAAAATTTAACAACTATGCATTCCTATATATCAGACTTCCACCTGCGAGCCCATGAAAGGCTTTTACTTTCTCCATTTCAAATGAATTGTTGAATTTTTATAACCAGTATTCCTGAATTTTTAAAATGTCTTATTGTCTATTGCCTGTTAAAATCAACGAGACTGGCCAGTGTACACAGGGCTAGGAGCTGCGCTTGCGCAATGTGCAGCAGGCATGGGAGGGGCCCCTGAAGCAAGGCTGGAACGCATGCGCATTATATACCCCAGCCCACCTGCCTGTGCACAGACCACGGCACCCTGCGCATCCGCTGCCTTGTAACAATGGCCGCTCTTTTGGGACTTGTCCTTGGCAGAGCTGCTTTCTCTCCCAGCATTCCAAATTCTAAATAAAAGCCACCTCTGAATGAAAATGGTAACTGCTACATAATCTTCCTTTAGATTGGCAGACCCCAGAATATCTGGTGACCTTCAGATAACATCGGAATAAGAACTGTCCCTTCACATTCTTTAATTTTGTGCATTAACTAACATAAAGCTTGTACACTGCTACAATATTTAACTTGCAGCAAAGTAATACATTTATAATTATTCCCAGCAGGTCAAGGTTGATTGGGATGTTCCCACTAGAGAAAAAAAAGAAGACACATGTCCAGGACGATGAAAATCTTGCTCAGTAAGAAGCCTTCCTCTGCGCTGCTTCTCATTTCCTTCCCCACAGAAGCTCTTTCTTTCCCTTTAACTGGGGCTTTTCGGCAATGACCCCTCACCTTCCGAGGACACTGGCCCTTGATTAAAACTCATCTTCCCACCAAATCTTGTCTCCTGAGCATTGGCTTTTAAGTGGTGAGCAGCCACACCTGGGTTGGCAATAAGTTGGCAGGTGGCAAGGTACCCAGGAAGCCTGCAGCTGAGAGACACAGAGAAATGTGCTGTGGAACTATCCAGCTTGTATGGCTGGTACTGAGAGTCGGTCTGGCTAGGAATGCCATGGGCATTTTCTTGAGGAGGAAGCAAGGTTCTGGTGGTAGAATGTGGGGTAAGGGGAACAGGCTTGAGTTCTCTGATCTCTCTGTTGGGTTAAATGCATAAAAAGTAGTTACCCCATGAATTATCTCTGGACTTGTCCTGAAGACTGAATCTAGGCAATGATCAAATATCTTAGCAGAGAAGTGTTCTTAAGCACTTGTTTTAACTTCTTGACTTAAGTCAGGAGGCTCTGATGGTGTCCATGATAATGGATGGTGACTATTCTACAATGGATGTGTTTTAAATATGAGTTTCTGCTGCTTACACTAGAGGAAGGTAGTATGTTACAAAACTCTACATAAATACTGTGCACACAATGATGCCATGAACAATTCAAAAGAAGGTCTTAGAGGACAAGATATATACTGCCTAACCGCAAATAAAGCAAAAATAATGAAAAATGCCATACCTCAAGGGACAGAAGACCAAATACACACATCAAATAATGCTGAAGGACATGGAAGTTCATCAGCTTCCTAATACTTCAAGCAAGTGAAAGATGCCATGGAGATATAGGAGACAGTCAGTGGGGGAGAATATTCTCTTTGCCATATCTACTTGAGGCTTTGGTACTGGTTACTTTTTACTCATTGCTAGGACAAACTACCTGACACCCAAAATGAAGGAAAGAAAGTTTTATTTCTTACAGTGGTTGGAGGTTTCAATCCATACTCAGCTGGTCCAAGGCAGGGTAGCATGGTAGGGCTGCCATGCATAGCTGCCACAAACAGCAAGATGCAAACCAGCAAGACAGAGAGAGACACATCTTCTTCCCACCATTACATCATATCCTGGCTTCATCCCTGGGTGGGTGAAACACTCACACCACCATTCCAAGCACTAGACAATGACCAATCACAAGCCCTAGATTTGGTTGCATCCATAACTGCATGAGGCTTGGGGGCTACTGACATAAACCATGACATTCCACTCCTGGCCCCCAAAGACTCATGCACATCCTTTATACAAAACACATTTAGTCCATTTCTAAGAGTAGACAAAGTCCTAGCAGTTTCAGCATTGCTGAAAAGTCCAAGTTCCAAGTCTCCTCAAGATCGATGGCAAACTCTTAACTGTAACCCCCGTACAAATGAAACAAAGTTAAACATTTCCAAAATGCAAAGGCACAAGATAAAAAATTCTAAAAGTTACAAACAGGGGAATACAAAGCATTGGAAACAAAGTAAGTCCAACATCCAGCAGGGTGAACATTAAGTCCTAGAGGGTTCCATGTCCAGCATTTGAAGCAATCTGATTGCAAGCTCCAAAATGCTTAGGTGATTCTGCTCCCAAGGCATCTCCAGTGATTTTAACTCCCACAGCTTCTCTCTTAGCCCTCTCTGCTCAGTTTCTGCAGCTTTTCTTGGATGATCAACATTCCTGGCTCTTCCAAACTTCTGGGGTCTCCACTATACCTCTGGCTTTACCCATACATCTTTATATATTGCCCTCTCAGGGGCACACTGCTTGGCCTCTCAGGCCTTTTGCAATTGGGGTGGAAGCTATCATACCCTCAGAATTTGTGCATTTTCCTTACACCTAAAATCAGTGCCATGTGGATGCCACCAAGGTTTGCTGCCAGCTAGAGCAGTAGCCAGGCTTTTCTCTCTCTTGGGTGTACTAGTCAAGTGCCTTGATTGTTGAGCTCTCTGAACTCAATTGTGAGGGAAAGCTTCTCTATGCTGCCGCCATTTTGGAACCTGGTTTGGCTGCCACCATTTTGTAATCTCATATGGCTGCTACCATTTTGGAACCTCATATGGCTGCCACCATTTTGGAACCTCATGTGGCCTCTGCTACTATTTTGGGGCATAGTGCTCTGCAGCTTTCTCCTCTGAGCAAAGTCTTTCACTTTTGCAGTTTAGAGGCTGCAAAGGATGGTGACTCACTGATTCCTGGGATGCCCCTTGGCCATTTTTTTATTTCTCTGTTCCTTCTTGGCAATCGAAGTCTCAGCTCTATCTTTACAATCCACTGCTTTACTGGAGTTTTCCTTCTGGCCAAACTCACAGCATTTTAAATTATCCTGCTGGGCACTTTGCTGTTGACTTGCAACATAAATCTGGCTAAAAGCCCCCAACAACAGCCATGCCACAGCCTCAACATTTGGCTGCCTTGAAATTTCTTTTCCCAGATTAATCAGTCCACTGCCCTTAATCTTAGTCTCAGGCAAAGTATCTGGACATGAGAAAAATGCAAACTTTCTGCCAAGCCATAACATAAATCAACTGGAGTCCAGCAACCAATGCAGTCCTTCTTTCCAGTAGAAACCTCCTAAGCCTGGTCTTTATCACAGGCTTTTTATTTGCCTTCAGGACTCCTGAGCTCTGACCAGAATCTCCTCTACAGAACAATCTAAGCTGTTCCAGCTCTAATCATTCAGGTGACATCTCTGAACCTTTCCAAATTCTGCCCCAAAGCCATTTCCAAAGGCTCTCAAGCCACACAATCAGGTATAGTCACAGCAATGACCCCACTCCTCTGGTACCAAATTCTGTCTTAGTTACTTTTTACTCCTTGCTGGGACAAAATACCAAACACTCAAAATGAAGGAAGGAAAGGTTTATTTCTTACAGTGCTTGGAGGTTTCAATCCATACTCAGCTGGCTCCAAGGCAGGGTACATGGTGGGGCTGCCATTCATAGCTGCCACAAACAGTCAGATGCGAACCAGCAAGAGAGAGACACACCTTCTTCCCACCATTACATCATATTCTGGCTCCATCCCTGGATGGGTGAAACACACTACCAATCCAAGTACTAGACAATGACCAATCACAAACCCTAGATTTGGTTGCATCCATAATTTCATGAGGCTTGAGGGCCACTGACAAAAACCATGACAGGTAGTTAAGTAAAAACACTGAAATGATATCGACAGACATTGAGATGAGAATGTATCACAGTGTATCACAGATCAACAAGTGAAGAGTGACCAGAGTGGGTATTCACTAGGAACTGCAGCTGGTCAGTCACAAAGGTTATGGTTTACACATCATGTTGGCAGACTGCTGATGCTCCAAGAATTCATCTTTTTATGGTCGGAAGGACCAATTGAATAGGGAGTGTAGGGATGAGACAGAAGTTATCCAACTCTGCAACAGAGACCTAAGTATTTAAGCAGCTGAACTGTAACTCTCTGAAGTCTGACTGAATGAGGTGTTAATCTGGACTTACAAGACTTCTTCAGTGAGGCTTGATCATTTAGAATGTGAATTCTGACTTTAAAATCTTTTTCAGGAGTGATTTTAAAAGAAAATATAAACTTTAAAGTTAGTAACTTTTGTGTGAGAGAAAAAAAGTAGAATTTTAAAAGTTTCTGTGCTTGGCTGATGCCACTTTCATTAAGAAACAAAGTGATTTGAAGTTATTTGCCTACCAGTAACCACTAACCTTTACTGTTTACTCTAAGGCATTCTCACAATGAACTGAGAATGTCAGCTGCTTGAAACCAGTAGTAAGTACAGCATTATTCTGCATTTAGTGAGTACACAGATTAAATTATATGTTATATATGTGAAACAAATCTTCAAAGAGGACAGAAACAATCCGTTAGAAAAAAAAATCTGTTAAAGCTTAATCTCTTAGCTAAGATTTTGGGCAAACAGACTCATGGAGCCTCATCAAGATGCATTTCTCAGAATTGTTCTACCCACTTATTCAAAAACAAATTTAATGGATTCCATATCTGCTAGAGGTCTATCATTGGTCTGAGCTTGTGTTTGGAAAGATATTCATATACAGTAAAGCTGAAAATAAACATGTTCTAATGACACACAGCCTAAGTTAATTTCCCCAAACATATCTATATATGCCCTTCATATTAAAGCTTATCATGTATGGACATCATCCAACTCTGCTGATGAAAACTCAAAATTAGTTTTTAGATTACAAACCTGGGTAAATAATCATATTAAAGGCTGGCATTTGAATGGCTCTAGTGTTCAAATCTGCACACATCTCTCAAAAATATCCATCATATCAATGGACTAAAGTTGCTTTGAAATTTATGAGAACTCTGTATCATGAAAGTTGAAAATGAGTAGCATGACAAATATTCTATAGTTCTGACACATTTTTTATCACAGGCCTAGTGGAAATGCTAGTATCCACCTTTCAAACTGTCTTCCTGAACATTTCTGTGAGGGCATCACCACCTCTCTTCTGGGATATCACCTTGCCTGATGCTATACAGGTAGCTCACAGTTATGCAAGGGTGTTAAACCATTCCCAACACCAAGGTCCCAGGATGTTTCCTAACACACATATGTCAGCATGACTGATGAAATCTGCTGCATTCAAGCATCTTCCAAGTAGGCTGACTGAAATGGTGGGTTAGCTTAACTTGTGTTCCTGGCTCTACACATCCCCTTACCTTTGGTCACCTGCTGTATAACTTAGAATGCCTGGGAGGACAGAGAGAGGGAAAGGTATGTAGCAGAGTATGGAGGACCACATGGACAACTCTCCTTGAAAGAAGAGCAATTATCTCCATTTTGGCTAAGCTTGGAGCTATTTGCATGTATTGATATGTACAGAGCTGTCCAGGACTTTACCTTAGTCCTTCAATTGGCTTTAAGCAATGCAAATCAGTCTAGCTGACAGGTAGTCTTTGAAACAAGGTGACAGGTCAGTGTTGCTCTGTTCAATGTGTGTGAGCCAGGTGGTAAGGAAAGCCATGATCCATGCTGTGGGCTAGGATCCAAACTTGAGATAAGAGGCTCTGACTTAAAAAAATAACATAAAAAATGTATAAAAAGAATAAAAAAAATTACACATCAGAGCTGCAGTACCAACCCCAAAACTTTAGATACCACCTTGAATGGTGCTATGCAGATTACTCTTTCTGCATATTCTTCTCTCTGCATATTGCCGAGGTGATGTCAGGCCTCTTACTTAGCCCTGCTCACAGCACTCATGTAGTCCCCACCACAACGACAGTCACTCTTCCCTGAGCCACTCCCCTCTTCACGAATTAATAAAACTTGGGTTTGGCTCTGGGTCAAGGCCTTTGTTTCAGTTACTCATCATTCTAGCTGCACTGAGGACACACTTGGCTCCCTACAACTACAAATATGCCATGTGTTGCACTGGAGGTGGTAGACTGGAATTAACTCACTAGAATTCCAGTAACTTTCCCATGGGATTACAAATATAAACTGCCTGGTCTGTGACAAGGACCAGGAAAGGCTCTCTATAAGAGAGCTATTACTGAGTGGTACTTTTTAATTTGTGCTTGTTGAGGCAACAGATCTAAGTTCAAATTCTGGCTCCTTCAACTATATGGAGATCATATAATTACATGTTCCATAACTACTCCACATTTCTTTATCAACACAGTTAGGACTCAGCCCACTAATAACCATTAACATTCATTAATGCTTTACTCTAACAGTTTTCCTTGTCCCACTTAGGTCTTATAAAACAATCATCATCTCTATCTATTACAGGAGGGACATTCTTAAATTGCTCAAGTACGAGGTCGTACCAAAAAGTGAAACTAGGTCACATGGCTCTGGGACTCCTACACCCTTAAGAAGTGCATGGGAAAGCATCTTTTTTGAGAATCTGATTCAGTAGAGCTGAGAGGAATTAGACTTTTTAAGTACATGAAGAATACCCCATAACCACATATATTAGTTTTCCAGTCACTGAGACATAATACCCAATATGCACAATTTAAAGTAGGTAAGGTTTAACATAGTTCACAGTTTCAGAGGATGCAGGATATGATCAGCAAGGGTTCAAGGCAGAAATGTTATGGTGGAAGAATGTGACAGAGCAAAGCTGTTTAGTTCATGGTGGCAATGAATCGGAGAAATAGTGCAAAGTAGAAAGGTTGAGGGACCATATATAATACCCAAGGTGATGTAACCACTTGAAGGCACACTCAGGAATGTGCTTTCCTAATTTGCTAGGCATTTCTTAATCCACTGAAGTTGACACATCATGATTAATAATGTGGCACGATACAAAATCCGCATATGGAAATTAAGTGATCCTGTATACTAATAATGAAGCCACTGAGAAAGAAATTAGGAAAAAAATACCATTCATAAAACCACCAAGAAAAATTAAATACTTAGTAATTAACTTAGTTAAGATGTGAAAGACCTACAAAGAAAACTATAGTACTCTGAAAAAGGAACTCAAAGAGTTCAGAAAATGGAAAGATAACATCTGTTCCTGGATATTCAGAACGAATACAGTCAAAATGGCTATACTTCCAAAGTTGATATACAGATTTAATGTAATCCCAATAAAAATCCCAACAGTATTCTTTATGGAAACTGGAGAAATAATCCTAAATTCACACAGAACCAGAAGAGACTCAGAATTGCAAAAGTAATCCTGGGCAACAAGAGCAAAGGAGGAGACAATACAATCTTCAATATAATGAAGTTGTATTACAAAGCTGCTGAGATAAAAACAGCATGGTAGTGGCATGAGGATCAATGGAACAGAGCAAAGGATGCAGATACAGCTTCATGCTATCTTATCTTTGACAAAGTAGTAAAAAATGTACACTGGAGGAAAAATAGTTTCTGTAATAAATGGTGTTGGGAAAACTGGCTATCCACATGCAAAAGATTGAATCTAGTCCTATTATCTCTCCCTGCACACTAAACTAAAATCAAAATGGATCAAAGAACTAGATGTTAGAGCAAAATCATCCTTCTGAAAGACAAAATAGATACAATTCTTGGAGTCATGATCATAGGCAAGAACTTTTTGAACAGAATGCTAGTTACCCAGGCAATAGTACTGTACTGAGAGTCAACAAGTGTGATAATAGCAAATTAAAAAGCTTCTGCATAGCAAAGGAAACAATCAACAGAGTGAAAAGACAACCTACTGAATGGGGAAAACTATCTGACAGCTATTCCTCAGACAGAGGACTAGAATCTATAATATATAAAGAACTCATAAAAAAAAATTAGACCTCCTCTCCCTGCCCCCATTGTAGTCAGGGATAATAAGGAGAACAATTATATATAGGACACATAATTTATAGTATTATTTATAATGGTCACCCAAGGAGTCAAATACAAAGAAAGTGCAGGAAATCTGTCCAACACTAAAGACCTTGAGAAACCAGCTGAGATCCTAGATCCCACAGAAATAACTTACATGAGTTCAGCTGAAGACCCAGAACCCATGACAATGCTCCCAAGAGTCCAACTGGAGGCCTAGAGCCCACGACAATGTCTTAAGTAAGTCTATTTCATGGATCTGTGCTGGAAAGGCCCCAAGGTCAGCAGTGGAAGCTAGAAAGTCTGCGTCAGCAGAGTGAAAGATCTGTGCTAGTAGGCTGAGGGTTCTGCACTGGAACCAGGCAGCAATGCTCAAAGTAAGAATCAGAGCTTCCCCAAAAAGTACCACAGTGACAATGAGGTTCCAAGCTCCTCCAATGATGATGATAACAGTCAAGTTCATACAGGAAGCCACCATTACAAGATTCTCCTGGAGATTGAACAGCACACATCTTCCCCTTCAGAGTGAGCAAGTGATGCTCAAAGTAAGGACCAGAGCCCCTCAAAGGGAACCACAGCCATTCTCAGTGACAAGGTCCTGAGATCCTCTGATGATTACAGCTGAGTTCCTATCAGGGAAGCCAGCATGACAAGCTCCTGCAGAAGAACCAACAGCTTCAAAAGAACCAACAGAACTAAACACCACTACTTAGGGGAACCCACAATGCTACTCTTCTTCTCCAGGTCTCCTTTTTATGCTGGCAACAGTCCTCAGGTGGGCCATCTACGCTCAGCACGATGATTCAGTTCAGCTGGTGTAGAAATTGACCTTCAGTTTTCAAACCATCACATCCCCAAATATAAGGTTCAGTCAAAAAATGGGTAAGTGAAATGAACAGACACTTCACAGAAGTACAAATGGCCAAGAAATACATGAAGAAATACTCAACATCACTGGCCATTAGAGAAACGCAAATTAGAACAACACTGAAATTCCTTCTTATCCCAGAAAGAATGGCTATCACTAAGAAATCAAATAATAAGAAATGCTAGTGAGGCTGCAGGGTAAAAGAATCCCTATCTTGTTGGTGGGAATGTAAACCAGCATAACCCCCATGGAAATCAGTGTGGAGATTCCTCAAAAACTTAAAACAAAAAATTCCATTTGACTTAGCACTTCTCCTTCTAGGTACAGTATCTTCCTGAAAGAGTTGAAGATATCACCTTACAGGGATACATGTATAAAAATATTAATGGCAGTACTATTTATAATAGCTAAACCGCATGTGCCTATATGTCCATCAACAAATGAATGAAGAAAATGTGGTATTTATATACAGTAGAGTAGTACTCAGCCATAAAGAAAGACAAGTTTAAGTCATGTTTAGGACAGTGGATGTGCCTTGAGACCATGTAATAATAGGAAGTAGGGGGATACATCTTTCTCAAAGGGGAAGGTTATTAAGAAATAGAGGGAGAAGGACAAAAGGGAAGGAAAGAGGACTGAAAAAAGGAACTTAATATGTTACATAAATGTACCAACTCTACACAAGGAATAGAAATACTATTAGGGCAAGCATCCCCTCTACCTCCCCCCAGAAGGAAAGGGGTCAGGAGATGGATGCAGCGGGGAGGAAGCAAGGGAAAGAGTATAAAAAGGAATTAAGATGTATTATGTACACACACCAACTGCTGACAAAAACTGTAAGCATTCTGTACTACAAACATGTATTAATAAAGGAAATGATCTGGAAAATGAATGATTAATGATTACAACAGGTAAATTTGGGATACTGTATTGAAAGAATACAAAAACACAAAATAAATAAAAACCAAGTACCCTGAAAGTTAAAAGAAGATTCTTGTGGTAGCATAAATATCTCAGTGACCCAATGAAATTCTAACTGGGCCTGTTTTCCCTGGCTAGTTCCTGCCCTGTGACCTATTCTGACACCCTCTGAAATAGGTAAAAGATTTAAATGAACACTCTCTAGAGCTGAATCTTGGTTCTCCCCATCCCTCTGGGGTCATATCACTGGGAAAGTTATAATCCCAAGCCTCCATTTTCTCATCAATAAAATGTTGGTAAGGACTGGATCACAAGTTGGTACTGTTTACCAAGCTGAAGTATACAGAAGTCTTAAAATCTTTATTAAATGTACATTGGAGGCCCTGGGTTTCATTCCTAGTTCCCAATACAGACAGATGATTCTGAACAAGTCAGGCACTGGGGAGTGGAACTCCTGTTCTCATTAGCTGTGGTCTTGCCCACAAATGTAGCCACGGCGCTGGTGGCAGCAGGGATGTAAAAGACGGAGTTTGGCTACCCCGGCTTCCCAAAGAACATGATCAGAAAAGTCTAAGAAAAATAATTTTTTGTACTTCAAACCTTTTGGCTACCTACAAAGAAAACATTTGCCCACTAGGAAAAGAATTTGCTGAAATTTCACAGAACACAGATTAGTAGGCAATGTGCTTTCTCAGAGAATTAGTAACAATGGCCTCTAACCCTGGCTAGATTAAAAATGATGTTATTAAACTGGAAATTCACTGTTGGTTAAAACAGTGTTGGATGTTATTAAACTGGAAATTCACTCTTGGTTAAAACCGCTGTGCTGCACAGGAATTAAGATAAGATGCTCTTACTCAGCTTGCTCAGTTGGGGCTGGAGCAGCCCACTTGAGTCACTGTTACTTCCTGTCGTGTGGATGTGACTGAGTGTCCAGCGAGTCCCAGATACTAGGCTAAATCCTCATTTAGCTTCCAAGATATCTCCCTGTATTTTACAGTTACTCAGAGACATTAAGTTTCAAACTCAGTGATGCAGCCTGGAAGTGGCAGTTGTGATTTTGTACCACACTTTTGGTCCTCTAGAGGTCAGAGGCAATGCCAGCCATGGACAGTTACACTAACTCAAAGAGCCCAAAAAACAGTTTACTAACTTCCCTTTGGCTTTTGGTCAGTTGCCTGCAACAAGCATTCCTTCCTTATGGGTGTGGCCACATAAGACATTAAATTGTAGACAAAAAAGGCGAATTGTGCATGAAGAATTAGATTCTTTCAAAGAGTACCTCCACTTAGCAACAGGCGTGCATTTTGCATACTCTTCCCCTCCAGAATTGGGAATGAATGCCGCTGTGCCTGTGCTCCCTAAGGCTCAGTAGAGTCCGCCCTTTCACTAACGTTATCACCTCCGCAGCAACACAATTACTCTTCTCATCCCAGTCCTCAAGATCAGCTTCACTCTCGGGTTGCTTAAGTAACATCTTAGGCCAGGTGAATTCCTTGGCCAATCATCTGCAACCACAATTCTTGAGATGGTGGCCTCCATCTACCAAAAGGATAAAATACTACCAAATTATAAAATTTAGGATACACCGAGTAGAATGTTTTACCACCCACTTAGAAGAATCAACTCACAGATTATATATACCCAAGTCCATAAAATCATTTTACAAATTAACAGTAGTTAACTAAACATTCAACTCTGAACTTTGTTTAATAAAGCACAGGGGATATATATATATATATGTATACATATTTATGAATGATATATAGACTTAATGTGTATGTGTAACATAATCTTAAAATGTTTTATTTCCAAAACAACAGCCATAAAAAAGTTACTGCTACTGCTTTCTTATCTTATACCACAAGTCAAAAGTTGAAACCACCCATGATTATATTACAAGTAAATGCATTTCATCACTACTGCACAGTAGGATGTAGACAGATGTCTTCTTTTATTCTAAGGTATTCAAGAACAATGAAGTTGGACAGTGGACCTGCCTGAAGGGTCACTGCTGCCTTGTCTGTCCTCTCAGCTTTCTTTGCAGAAGTAAGAAAGAAAAGGGAACTTGCCTCCCAGTGGGTTTCATCTCCATGGGATTTCGTAAAGCTTACAGAAAATTAAGAGTACTCTCAAGATTTTACAAATCCTGAATCTTAGCCACCCATTGCTATGCAGGTTTCTCTCTGACAATGGCAACCATAGGTCTTATCCCTTTCCTGAACAACCATGAGGGCTAAAAATCTACAAAATATATACTCTCTCTTGTTGTAAAGGAATTTTATATTGAGCTGGATGGGAACTGACAGATTCTGCTCCCCAAATACCATCAGCTTTACAAGCAAGGCACCTTAAGTCTTAGAACTGTTTGAGGTCCCAGAACTTCTTGGTAGGGACTTCATTCATTTTGCTGAACAGTTTTCTCTCATATTTCAAATCCTTGTGCAGAGCACCCTCAATTCACCCCTGCTCCCCTCCAGCACCTACATTATTACAATGCTTGGAACACGGAAGCAATTCAGTAAAATAGGGACAGGCAGAGAAGAGAAAGAGAATATCCAGGATTCAGGTCAAAATCTAGAAAGCAAGCAGAAGAGGGATTAGAATGATGGGAAAGTAAACAGAACACCCTGGAGGATCGGAAGGCAGCAATATCAGACTGGTTAAGTGCCCAGACTCTGAAGTCAAGCAGAGCTGGCTTTTTCATATAGGCACTCAACAAATCTTGGTTGGGATCTACTTGGTGGGAGCAACTGCTTGCTAGGGTTGGGAATAGGCTAAGCAAGATACACCCGAGCCCTACTCACAAGGAGAGAATAAAACAAGTGAATACCATTTATTTCAACCAACAAAAATGCTGTTAAAGAGAAAAAACAAAAACAAAAACAAAACAGGTGCAGTGTAACAAAGGTGTGCCCGTGTGAGAGGACTCAGACAGCATGGCCACCGGAAAACATCTTGGAGGCTGCAGCATTTAAGCTGTTACTCTGATGGCCTTGGTTTAGGGATGCCAGCTGTGTGACCTTGGGTAGATTATTCAACCTCTCTGCCCAGCCTTTCCGTTTTCCACCTGAATTATGGAGACAATGGCACCTACTTCACAGGGCTGGAACAACGTAAAAATAAAGGGACCTATACCATCTGGCACAGACTCAGTAGGTACTGAGTTACTGCCATTCTAGGAACGCTACAGCCCTTTGCCACGTGGGGATGAGGAGAAGAGACAGAAATGCAAGGTGTGCGCGGAGCCACTAGCACATCTGCTACTAGACTGAGTTCCCAGGTAGAGGCCAGGTAATAGGATCTCCAGGCCTCGCTTTTTGTCAGAAGCTAGGATGCTGAAAGGCACGGGGTCTGGGCCACGCGGTCACCTGGCGGTCGCTCACGCCCACCCCCGGGGTGGAGTGTCCCCAAGGCAGCCATCTTGGGTGCTCTCGCGACAAGTTTCGTCACGCTGCGCTGGGGACCGCACACAGCAGGGTGCTCGTGGGCGTGGACAGATGAGCCCCCTCCCACTGGGGGGGGCGAGACCCACTCCGCCAGCGGACTCGAGGGGCGCCAGGGCCTGGGGATGCTGGAAGCGGGGAGCTGCCTGGCAGCATCACGAAGGGGGTCCCCCAAGGTGTAGGAGGACCCCAGGCCCGCGACACTCCCCAGTCGTGAGAACCGGCTTCTGCCCTTCTGCTCCCCCTGCAGCTCGCGGCGGTTCCTCGCGCCGCGCCCCAGCTGCGCGCCTCCGCCGGGCTCCCGCGCGTTGTGCACCCAGCAGCTCGGCCCGCCACGCGCGACTCACCGCTTCCCCCAGCCGCCGCCCGCGCCGCTCGCTGGTCCCACTCAGCGCCGCCTCCGCCGCTACCGGAAGCGCCACGGAGGCCCGGCGCGTCCCCGCCTCGGAGCGCGTCGCTGCGAGCTCGTCCCCGCGCCCGCGCGCCCGCCCGGGGCTTGGGGAGGCCCAGCGGGGCGGGTGAGCTGTGCCTCAGCCTCCCCGGCTCCGGACGGGACTCCTGGTAGCCGCCTTCTGCAGTTCATCCCGATGGTGGAGGCCTCCACTTTGCATTTTGGCTTCCCTTATGGGATGATTCCTTTCTTGTGCCTTCAATCCCAGAGCCTTTCATAGGGACAGCATCCGCTCTTGCCTTCATTCATTTATGGTTTCCGAAAGCGCAGTCTTTAGCCCCACCGCCGCTGCAAAGAGACTTTAGGTGATGCAAATGGCTCGCTTTAAGTCACCTGGGCTGCTATAAGGAGACCAACCCCGTAGGGGAGGCCAAGCGCAGAGGAAGCCATTTATGGAGGTCACGCTGGTTAAACTGCAGAGATGTGGGTGGGTGTCTTAGACCATGTTGCTAACAGTGATCCGGAACCTGTTATTTGAAGAAGATGAAAGCTAAGAAGTGGTGAATTCCACCATGTTAATGGAAAGAGACTCCATTTTTAACGACACAGTTTTTTCCCAAATAAACTATAACTGTAGTGCAATTTAAAACAAAATCAGGAAATCGCTAGTGTGTGTGTGTTTGTGTGTGTGTGTGTTACTTCAAAGGCTGACTGTAAAATATATGTGGGAAAATAAAGAGCCTGAAATAGCCACAATTTTGAAGGAAAAAAAAAAAGGTAGCACCACTTGTCCTACAGATGCAAAATTTGTTATAAAGTGGTGCAGCTAGACAGGAGGTTATAGGTCCCTGTAGGTGCAGAAGAAACCTGCGCTGAGTTGGCATCACAGGTCAGGGGAAAAAGGTGAAATATTCATTAAACAATATTGGAACAATCGAGTCCCCCACCTTATCCTGTTCACCGGGACTCAACTTCAGGTGAATTAATGATCTAAATGTGGAAAACAAAACTTCCAAAACTCAAACGTCATTTCATGGTTATTTAGGGTGGTAGTACTCATCCTTAGAATTCCTATGAATGTTTTCCTTCCAGGCCTGGCTCAAAAAGATTAAAAAAGAAAAAAAAATCCTAAGAGATTCTTCCTTTTTAAAGAATTTATAGGCTTGTAAAGACTGTAATAGTCATTTAAAACAAATGGTAACAATTCAATATAAAACATGCAACAGTATTATGTGGGATATGCACCTAAATTCTATGTAGGATCGGAAGGGATAGACCCAGTTGGCTACATCTGCAGTTGCAGGGGAGATACAGTAGATACAAACGCATCAGTTACCTGTTGTCACAATAAAGTTACATCTCAATCAGGAAGCCTCAGAGTATACAGCAATAAACTTTTATTTCGTTCCTGAATCTACAGGCTGGTTGGGCAGTTAGCTCATCTGAGCTGGACTCTGGAACAAGTTCTGCAACACTTAGCCCTGTGTTCATGGATGGCTGAGAGATGTGGGAGGCTGTGCTGGGTTAGGCAGGGCCCTCTCTTATGCCTGGGGCCTTTCCTGGAATAACTGGGCTGGCTCGGCTTGAACCACTAGTCTCACTCCTCAAGAAGACTGGCCTGGGTACATTCACGTGGGAGAAAGAAGGCATGACTGAGGTTTCTTGAGGCCAAAGCTTAGAACTGGCATACCTTCGCTTATACTGCGTCTTGTTGGTCAAGGAAAGTCACGAGACCAAACCCATATTTAAAGGAAAAATAGACTTTATTTCTTGATAAGAAGAATGGCCAAGCAATACTTTACAGGTTAAAGAATGGGGGTTACTGCTATTATTTAAATAACTTTTTTGTGTGTAGTTTTTCCTTTTCCAGCCTATTTCTTCTGGGGAACACCTGTCTTCTCTCATTTCATTTGATCTGGTCAAATTGTCAATCATAGTACTTTACTTTTTCATGCCTGCCACAGTCATGAGTACATGACCAAGGTGGGTCTAATAGAAGCCTGTCTTGAATTTATATGTTGACACTGGGAAAGTGGACCCATCCCTCCCTTCACCTCTCTGTCACACAAAAACAAATACTGGGATTGCTAACTCAGAGAACGTGAGTTAGTGGCTGCCAGAATTGCCCCATTGCCAGTCTACAGAAGTCAAATTGAGCTAAAGAGTATGAGAAGGATTTCAGACATCATAACCTGAAACCTTTGGCTCAGCCAGCCCTAAAACTAGATCTATTTCCCAGTTATGAGGCCCAAGAAATTTGCCCTACTCTCTTTTCTTTTCTCCCTCTCTTCTTTGTTTCATTTTCTCTTTCCTTTGAGTTGGATTTCTATCCCCAACTGACTCAGAGATTTGCAGAAGTGATGACGTTACGGCTGAGTGCAATATAATTTTAAAAAGTCAAAAAAGGAGGTAGATGAAGGAAGAAAAAAATGAGATGAGCATTAAACATAGAAAGCAGGTGTCTGTATATGTTTGCAGCATTATTTTAAATAAAGTTATTCCAGAAACTGATTCCATGAAGTAGAAATTCTATTTTCATTTGATGCTGAAATGGGGCGTTTGGGAATTCCTGCTAGGCTTGTATTGATGAAGGTTGCAAAACCTTTGTGTTTTAGTATGGACTTTAAACTGCTCAGGGCACACCAGGAACAAAACAGTGCTTAAGTCAGCAAGGACAGAAGCACATTTCTGAGCATAGTAAAAGTTCAGCAAGCTGAGCAAAGATCTTGTTTAATGTATCACAAGATTAAAGTTTCATTAGTGTGGATATCCTATGAGGACAGATTCTTTTTCTTTTAGGTTAACTCTTTAATGTAAACTTTAAATTCCAGATTATAGTCACTGACACTTTTGATAATAAAAGAAATGTATAATTTGAAAGATGTGGAAAACAAGTACATGTACTCTCTCAATACTACTCCCAGAAATCTTGCCAAATTTTTAGTGTGTTTTCGTCCACTATTTTCTTTTCTTCTCTGACCTATCAAACTTCTATTCATTCAATGTTTGAATTTCAGCTCTCTATGTATCTCTCAAGGCATAACACCAATTTTGTCATAAAGGTACATTATTGTGGTATATAAAACCCACATTTATTCTTTAGATTATTTCTATTGATGAATTACTAATTTTACTTTTATGAATTTTATTATATTAAGCAATATTATATTACATAATGTTATATTGATATATATTGTTATATGCAATATTCTTATGTATTACACATTATACTCAATATTGTTATATATGTAATATAAAATATATTGCTGTATTAGATATTGTATATGTTTTTACATTGTTATGTATAGTTATATTTTGCTATACTAAGTAATGAGTTTTATTACATTTTATTATATATATTAAACAATATATATTAAAATATAAAAAATAAAGTATTGAATTTTTAATATTTATTGAGTGTTTATGAAAAAAATCAAAATTTTCAACATTGACTGGTTTTTAGTGTACAAAATCTAAAAAATAACAGAAATTAATTCCTATATGAATTACAATGAAAATATCAGTAGAACTCTACAACAAAAATAACTTTTAATTCAATTATCACACCCAAGGCAGTCTTCACACATGACAACAACATATTCCATACATGTATCATGTGTATATGTCACATACACTGACAGCACATGTGTTTTGTCTTCCTAGCCTTTTTGTAGAACATACTTGACATCTCACTGGTCTTATTGTTTTACCAGGAGGTTCTTATTTGTTTAATTAACAAGAACACAGAATATCAATAAAGTGTTTAATTAACAGGAACACAGAATATCAATAAAATATTAAATTCTTAATATGTATTGCACATATATCAATAAAGTGTTTAATTAACAGGAACACAGAATATCAATAAAATATTAAATTCTTAATATGTATTGCACATTTAGGAATAAACATCAACATTGTCACATCAACTGTATACTTGCTTACAAAATCTAAAACATAACATCAGAAATAAATTTCTATATGAACTACAGTGAAAATACTAATAGAACTCTACAATAAAAGTTATTTTGGCTTCAATTGTCACAGCCAAGGCAGTCTTCACACATGGCAACCACAGGCCCCATCCACACATCTCATTTACATTGACAGCACATGTGCATAACTTTCCTTTCCTGCGGTGGCAGGCCATTCTTGTCACCTGTCTTGTCATCCTGTTTTGTCAGGAGCTTCCTACCATGTTGTACAAATGTGTACTTAATAGGTAAGTGAGATATCAGTAAAATAAAGTATGAAGTGTGGAATGAGGGAATGAGTGCTCAGAATAGACATCACCATTTTCACGTCAACTGTGTACTTGCTTACAAAAGCTAAAAGATAACATCAGAAATAAAAACCTATGTGTGCTACAGGGTAAACATAAACAAAAGTCTACTACAGAAATAATCTTTGCTTAAACTGTCATGCCCAAGGCAGTCTTCACACATGACATTTGCATGTTCCATACACAAACACCACTTACACTGATAGCAAATATATTTTGTCTCCCTGTCCATTTTTGCAGAGCACATGTGACATCCTCCTGGGCTTTCCTGTTGTCTTAGTAGGTCTTTGTGATGCTACACCTGCCTGTTTACCTGTCAACCCATCAGTGTGGAACACAATTTTTTTGTGCAGTTCCTGGGACAGAAACATCTTTTTCTTCTACCGTAAATGTTCTTTTATGAGTTCTAGTGCCAATCTCCTAAGAAAATTTCTCTGTGATATTTTGCACTTGTTATTTTCTTTGTAAACTGTCAAACTATGTCACACATGCTAGGATTACGTAAAACACAACCATTGTCCTACACTTTGTGTTTTGCATGACATCGTGGGCTGCTGTGTGATGCATCGACATGTCTGCACCTTTGGTTTTGTTGTAGAAATTTACCATCTAAAGCTTTCATTTTGTCGAAGTTTCCCTATCAATATTTCCATCATGGTGCAGGGTTGACAGCATCAGTACCAGTTTGTTTTTCTTTGCCAAATATGAAGCCAAGGTATCTTTCTGAAATCCAAAGATTGTACTATGCAATTCTCTGTTTGGATATTGCAACATTTCATTTAGAATTTCTGCTTTGTTCCTGTGACCAGTTCTTATACTGGCCAACTTGTGTTCTGTAGTGAATGTAGTATCAGTTAGAAACTGGTAAGCCAGCTGTTGAATGTTATATTCTGATTAGTTTGGAAGATGGGAACAATAAGTCTGTTCACAACATCATTTGGTTTATTACTACACAAATTAGGAGTTGGTAACTGAGTTCCAAGACAAATTTATAAACTGAAAGCATAATAGATATTTACATCTACAACAGTATATATTTTTATGCCATATTTTGAAGGACTTTTGGGAATAGAGAGGGTCTTTGAGTTGTAAGTGGTCTGACATATAACAACTTGGATTATAACCAGAATTTTAGTTTTAACTTATAACTAGTCTTGAGTTACAACCCAAGTGTCCAGGGTCTCAGACACAGATCTAACCCTTAAAGAGTTTTGGAAGGCACATTACAACATTATAACATCTCCTGTATGGAGTTTATTGAGAAATACTGGGCCAATGTCTCCTTATGGACACTGAGATCTGCCTGTATACAGCAGAGAGGTTTCGAAGACTGTGCAGAGGGACCTGAGCTTTCAATTGACAGACTGAGTTACAACCCATGAATGAAATGAGTTTATAGATCTAGGGTCCATTGTATGCTACCTGAAACTACAACAACCACGAAATGCTACAAGATGTTCATCAATAGTCATATATGCAGATGGTATGTAAATTGCTTGACAATTACCCACAAATCTTTGAAATCATTAGTGGATAGCAGCCAGATGACCAGTTCTTTTTCTTTCTTAGTGGGTAGTTTTACATCAAACCTCATGCAATTTTGAAGGAAAACAAGTTTCGGTTTCAACATTATTCTACAAACCTAAAGCCCACATTCATCACTTTTCCTCTAAGTTTTTTTTATCTTCCTGAAATTATCAGCAGAAAATCCTGCTAAATACAGCAGATTTATGAGAGTTTTCAGCTCACCCAGTGAGTAATATGGTGCAAATGGCTATTGGTACATATAAAATGTTTCACTTGCATTTTAGCACTTGTCTATTTCACAATATTTTGTAGTATTTCATCGTTGTAAACAATTTTCAACATTGAATGGCAGTGCTGGCATTCCATTCAATAGATTCCCATTCCCCTTCCCCCCGCCAAAATCCTCACCATATTTTCAAACCTAGTTCTAACACGGGAAAATTCCATTTGCTTGCACTACTATTTTGTACTATTTCTAATGTCAAACATGTACTTATTGTTTTCTTCATCATCTGAATCAAGGAAATCTGTATCAGTTGATTCTTTCTCCATTTTACTGTCACAGGAACTTTGGCTTCAATGGCCAATGTCAAAGTCATTATCATCTTCATCATCTGTGAATGAATTATCTGGTGACTTAATTTCAACCTCCTCCAAAACTTGCAAATCTGGTTTTTTGTGTGCCATTGTCCTGAATTGGGCTGCTTCTATCAGAAAATTCAAAAGAAAACATTAAAAAACCTAAATGCACAGAAATTTAGCAGTGAATATTTCATGGGTAAAACTCACTTATTGCTGCTTTGTCCCTTCTGTAGACACCTTGCCAATCATCTGCCAAGTGGGTAAATGCACAGATGAGTTTTTCTTTACCAAGGCACTGCTACTGTGAGTCACACCCACATTCAATTTATGGTAGAATATTTGTTTACAGAACAGAAAGATGGCATGGGTGTATTTTACCTCCTGTGATGCTCAGGTAAAAATATGCAAAACCTGTTAGAAAGAGTATCATGTAGGTAAAAATCCCAGTTTGACACTTTTGCACACATGGGCACATCATACTAAGTGGGTAAACCTGAAGATTTTTTCCTGTATCCCCTTGGTGCAGCTACAAGATCCACAGGTAGCTATCATGCTAAAGTACAAATTTTAAGTAGAAAAGTATGGGATGGGTTGTTTTAACCCAATGTTATATCCACTTGGGTGTGGCCCAGCAATCTGAGGCACAATGCCTGACATGCATAGTCTCCGCAGGCTGCCCTTCCTGGGTTCTGATTCCTCCTCTGCCATAAGAAAAACAAGTGCCTTAACTTCTTTCTGCTTTGGCTTCTTCATCTCCAAAATGAGTTAGGACTAGCACTTGTCTTACGAGCCTATCGTGAAGATTACCTGAGACTATGCACTACATACAGAGATTATCAGGATTCCAGGATCACAGTGAGTATTGATAGAGTTGTTAATTACCAGAGTTTCAGGTTCAAGGCTCCTGTAGCGCTTTATATACTTCTCACAGACACTTACCTCATTGTATTTAGCCAAAGTTTTATAACCCTTTCTTTTTCTCTGGGCCTTGAAAGAAGAAATGAGAAATGAGAACTTCTGTTTTATTCAACTTTCTATTTCCTGTGTTTAGCAGAGCAACTAGTAGACTAACCATGTGCTTGCAAACTATATTGTTAAAATCAGGGATTTTAACAGATTTTTGTGTTCCACTTTCTTTGCTTCACACTCTACTTATTCAATATTTTCTTGAGTTCCATTATATTCTTCATTCTTTCATATTTTTATTCAATAAGGGCTTACTAGACAGAGGTTCTGAATTTTTCATTCTTTCAGATACTGAGGGATCAACACTGGATTGAACAAATGTATTCCCCTGATCCCATGCAACTGATAGCCTAGGAGGTAAAGACAAAATGAACACAGAATAAATGGGATATGTAGTATGGTAGGAGGTACTGCTATGTATTGGAGAATGAGAGGTGACGTGGACTATGATCAGGCAAGGCCTACAGTGGAAGTGACTTTTCTCATTTGAACAACTGTAAAGCTCTTTGCTGCATGTGGTATTGTCTTTTTCAGGGCATTCTGTCAGGCTTGTAATTCACACATGAGTTGCTGCTATAGTAGTCAGGTTAAACTTCAATGAAAATAAAAGTATTTTGCCTTTAAGGGCTTCACCTGATTAGATGAGGCCCACCTAATTATCTATTAATCTCTTTTACTTTAAGTCAACTTTTTTTATTTAAAGTAAAAAAAAATGAAACAGAGAGTAGAAATAATACAAAATTTCAAAAAAAAAACCCAGTAAAAAATCACTAGTTGATAATTACATATTTTCCTCTTAGAAGTAGTTGTTCAAGTTTCAAAAATAAAGCATACGAAGTAGACATTTAAACAGTAAGACAGCAATCAGTTCTGTTCATCTATCCAACAAAAACTTAGTAACATGGTTATCAATCTTACACACTTCAACATATGTGCAGTTATATCCTTAGAATACTTTCTTTTCCTCTCTTTTTTTTTACAATAACTATAATCAATTCTCATAAACTTTAGAAGTTCTACACATGTATAAGTCTCTACATGTATACCTAGCCTTTCTGTATTAGAGGAAATAACAAATCAAAACAAGTCAACAATAAAAATTCCTAGAGAAACACAAAATGAAAAGGACATATAGAACCACAATACTAAGTGATCTATGGTAGTTACTATGATGTCTCTTGTTATTTTCAATAAAATTGTCTATATCGCCAGGCATAGTACAATTAAACTTAGCAGTCCATAGCACTATTAATAAAAACCAAACATTGGAGACATTATAGGATTTCAAAGGCAGTTAATAATCAAACAAGAATGGGTATTCTGTTGAACCTTGTCATCTTCAGAGTAGTTGCCTCTACTCTCAGACTTGATACTCTCAAGCATACCAGATTTGAATAAAATCAGTCAAGACAAAACAGTGATATAGCCAATCTTCTCTGCCTCATCTCTACTATGCTATTTTTCTGTCATTGTTGTTTATTTTTCTCCTTCATTCTACTGTCTGCCCCTTTCATTGAGGCCTTTCTGCCATTATTCCTGGAACCCTGGTGATTTTCTTCTCTCTCTCTAGAATGGCCTTCAGTATTCTTTTCAGGGTTGGATTGGTGGTCATGAACTCCCCCAGTTCCTCTTAGTCATGGAAATATCTTGTCTCTCCATAATTTTGAGAGACAGTTTTGCAGGGTACATCAATCTGGGTTGGAGGTTATTTTCTTTCAAGGCTTGGAATATTTCACTCCAAGCTCTTCTTGATTTGATAGTTTGCATTGAGAAATCTACTGTGATTTTGATGAGTTTTCCTTTATAGGTAATCTGCTTCTTTTCTCTGACCACTTTTAATATTCTGTTCTTGTGATGGATTCTGGGATCCTGATTATTATATGTCTGGGTGTAGATCTGTTTTGGTTGTAGCTGGCTAGAGTTCTGTATGCCTCATATATCTGAACATCATTTCTGCTTCCTATGCTTGGGAAGTTTTCCTTAATTATTTCTGTGAACAGCCTTTTTATTTCATTTGTATTTTTCCCTGCTTCTTCATTCACATTTTTTATTCTTAATTTATAAATCCTCTTGTTGTCATCTAGCCTTTGTATATCATTACTTTCTGGTTCCTTGTTATTTTTAAGAGATCCTTCCTTTCACGATCATACATTGCAAATCTATCTTCAAGTTTTGAAAGTCTGTTTTTAGTTTCTGTATGGAGTTTTTCCCAGCTTTCAATGGAGTTTTTAATTTCCTGATATTCTCTTTGGATCTGTTTCATGTATTCTAGATTTTGTTTGTATTCTTCATCAAAGGCTTTTCTCCTTTCTCTGGGTTCCTCCATTCTTCCATTTGTGTCTTCTTGAGGATTACTCAGCATTTCTTTTATCAATCTTCTTATATCTTGCTTCACCTGAGTTAGAATTTCAGATTTAAATTCATCGATGAGGTCATGGAAGTATTTCTTTATTTCTGATGAGGCCATGTCTGATATTGCATGTGTGCTGCCCTCAACCTCCTCTGTATTTACCTCTCCTGGACTTATTTTCCCTGGGTTGGTGGCTGGAGGCTTTTTGTTGTTTCTCTGTCTTGTCATGTTTCTTGTTTCTTTCAAACAGGTGAATGGTAGAGGTCTCAGGACCTTTTCATATTATAGTTTTTTCTGCTGTGTACTGGCTAGGAAGTGCTGCCCTCTTCAGTTTGTTGTTGATCCGTGAAATGCAGCAGGGGCGGTGTGGGCTGGTCCCTCCCGTCTAAACCAGTCAATTAGGGAGTAACTTCAGCACGCTAGTCTGTGCCCTGCGGATGTTACGGGTTTGGGACAACCTCATCCCTGGCTATTGGGTCCCAACCAGGGGTGTGGTCCAGCCCAAGCAGATCACACCAATCCGCTCTGGGCCAGGAGCTGCCGACTGATGCTGCCTCAGTTGTTGATTCAAGCCTGTCTTTCCCAGGTCCAACATGTTGTCTAGCGTTCATCTCACTCTGGGGAATGCAGTTCCCAGCACTCATCAAAGTCCGTTCAGCTCTATTCATCGTCTCTACTCCCTGTTGCAGTGCCTCCTCCTGCCAAGGGTCTTGAGCTCACCATCCCTCACTCTCGGTGGGGATGTGACCTCAACTCATTGGTGAGTCGCCCGACTCTAAGATGCGTCCAGTACAGTGACTGGAATGTGCCCAGCTCCAGCCTTCCATCTATGCTTCTTCTTATTTTTTTTTATTTTTCTTTTTCCTCAGTTTCTTCCTGGGTCATGAGAATTCCTCTCCTTTCATCTGGTCCTCTCCATGGTGTTAAATTCTAGCATCTGAGTTGTTCTTCTCAGAGAAGCTCTCTATCATGCTACCTATCAATCAGCTATCTTGGATCCTCCTAAGTCAACTATTATAAATGTTAATCACATCTATGAATCTCTCCCCCAAACAGCTAGATTAATGTTTAATTAAATAACTTGCTCTATAGCCCAGAAATATTTGCATATAAAATAACCACCACATTATACTTCCCCTGCTTTTAAATCTCCATGTCCATCCTAGACTCTAACTTTATGACTTGTGCCTCAATGTTCCCCCCCAGTCTCATGCAGTTGTAGGCGGAGCTTTTCAGAGGTGGTTGGATCTAGAGTGTGTGATTACTGAGATAGTCCACTGATTTGTTTGGCATAGTTGTGCTGATATCAAGGATGTGATGCTTAGATTGATTTATGGTGCAATGCTAGAATTAATGGCACTAGGATTAAGGGTATGAGTGCTACCTGCCCGAAGAGTGAGTAGCCTGCATAAGATATGAGGGACAGAATGAGTTTTGTTGCTTGCTTGCTTTTACTGTCTTCTATGCACCATGAACTGTTTCTCCTCTGTGATGCTCCTCTGCCACATCACTCTGCTTTGGAGCCAGCTGATGATGGATTTACACCCCTTCAAATTGTGAGCTGAAATAAATCTTCCCTTCTTTAACTTGCAAGAGTTGGGTATTTTATCTCAGCAATTAGAAAAGTAACTAAGATACTAATCATCAGCCACTGATCTTCTGGAAATGTGAATCAAACCATTTACCCTCTAATTTAACACCGTTCCTAGTTTTCAGTTATACTTACAGTCAAATTTGCACTCTTCTTCACGGCCTGTGGGCCATAATGATCTGACCAGTCCTCTTTTTGCACTTTAACCACTGCGGCTCTCCCCCATGATCATGTTAATAGCTCCCCAGGGGGCCTACTTAATCTGACTTCAGTGCTTTCAATGATGCTATTCCTCTTGCCTGGAATGTGCCTAAGTCAAATGTTACCACGTCAGAGAAGCCTTTCCTGATGCCCTGTCTGGAGAAGCCCTTTCCATTTGCACTGAGTCCATTGGTCTTTTTAAGCTGCATTGTCACTATCCAAAACTATCTGTTTAGATATTTGTTTATCTCTTTTCTGACTCTTTAACTAAAATTTTTTATTATAAAAGCAGGAGTCCTGTGCCTTTGTCCCAGTATCCTCCCAATACCCTTAGCTCCTTGAGTAGTGTCTGCCACATGTCACCTCACTTCCTACTTCATGCCACAGAACCACTCTTGGGACAGCCTGTGGTTCCCACCTCTGAATATCAGAAGGAACCATCACTACTCTGGGAACTGCTTGCTGTTGTCACCACTAGAATTGGTTCTCCAGGGTTCGGGCAGATGTGTCTGTTGGCTTAGCCAAAATCACATGCCAGGATGAACAGTAAGGCTTCTGTGTAGAGGCCAGAAATCTCTGTCTCCCTCTCAGTCACTCACAGAAAACTCCATCATACCCTTTTTCAGGCTATACACTCAATGCATGATGTCACATTACCCTAATTTATATCTCTTTCTTTCCTTCTTCCTTTCTCCTCTTCTTCCTCTGCCTCCTCCTCCTTCTTCTTCTGTCTCTCTCTCCTTCTATCTTCCTTCCTCTCTCCCTTTCAAGGCAAGTTCTTGATAAATCACTACATTTCCCAGTCTGGACTCAAACTCGTGATTCTTTTTATTCAGTTTCTTAGAATTCTGGCACTACGTGGTGTGTGCCGCCTTGCCTGGCTTTTATCATCTGCTTTCTATCATTGTATCATTAATTTCTACTTAGTTTTGCCTGTTATCCAACTTTATAATAGAATAGTATTATATATATATTATTCTATTATATGTATAGTTATATATAGTTATGCTATTATATATAATATATATATTATATATATATTGTGTGTGTGTATATACTGGGCTCTTAGCATATTTTTGAGATTTATTTGTAGTTTATTTTTTTCTCATTGTTATATGGAATTCTGCTGTATGAATATATCACAATTTATTTTTTGTATTCCAGTTGGTGGGCCTTTACATTTCCAGTCTTGGACTACTGTGAACAAAGCTGCTAATTTTGCAGAAAATACCCTCCTCTCCAGCCAGTCTGTTAGTTGCCCAGGTAACACTCCCTGTTCCAAGTTCCTATTACCTACATTTCTTAAAAATGGCTGATCACTGTGATGCATAGCTGGTCAGTCACTGTGATGGAAAATGTAAGAACCAATCAAAGATAGTGAACTGTCATACTCTACCTCTTGCTTGCAAACCCCATGAAAACCTCCTTCCCTGAGCCTATGAGGTCTAACAACTTTATAAGGATTGATTCCTTGTCAGTGCCTGTCTGACATTAAATAAATCTGCCTCCAAATCCTAGGTGTTGTTTCAGTGTTTCTCCTTAGCTTTGCGCTAAGAACACTCATGTACAGACTTTATGAATGTGGGCTGCTATTATTGTTTTATCTAGTTCATGATGTTTAGATTCTCTTATGGCGAAGTTCTGATTTTAATGTGTGAAATGAATATTTCTTCCTGTCAGAGAGTCTGTTCTTGATCTCCAAGGAGAGCTCAACTTCCCTGGTATGACACTGAAGGCTTTCTGAGACTGACCTTCATTTGCATTCAGTTTTAGCTCTGCCTTATACCTTAATGTAGACAGACCCACTCACTGTTTGTGGAGTGCTGTGGGCTGTCTCTTTCTCTTTTGCCCTTTTCACACTGTTTGTGTGCCTGGAATGCCCTTCTTCAGAGAATCTTAGCTCCTAGAAAAACTGATGCACATCCTTCAAGGTCCAGATCAGAAGGCACCTCCTCCAGGAATCCATTAGGTATCTGCCCAATACTTTATTGTACCCACCACTGGGCATATTCTGGATTAACATTTGGTACTACTCATACTTCTGTGGCAATGTTTCTAAAGTTCTTGTTTCACTAGCATATATTATATGATCGTGGTTGTCTGTTCATTTTGCAAAATGAATTTAGTCTACCTTTAATGCAGTTCCAGCATTGATTAAAGATGTAAGTACAAAGTCCCCTCTGACACTCAAGAAAAAAACTCTTAGTTGTAAACCCTTGTAAAAATAAAAAATGAAAATTAAACACTGTTTACATGGAATGACACAGAGCCAACATTATCATTCTAAAATGAAGAAGCAGATAGAAAGGAATAGGACCAAAGTAAGAACGAAACCCTAGAGGAAAAACATTAAATTCTGTAGTTCCATGTCCAACATCTAGTGCAAGTTATGATGAGATGCGAGCTCTAAAGGACTTGTGTGGCCCCCACCGCTACAGCATTGCTGGTTGCAACCCTCATAGCCTCTCTTGTAGAGTGGCTCTGTTCACTGTCTGCAGGGTTCCTCAGCAAAGTTCTGAACTCCTGGAATTTCAGCTTCCTGAGGTCTCTATTGCACTTTCAATTTTTACAGCATCACATACTCTTCTCTTAGGGAAACACTTCCTGGCCTCCAATGTCCTTTTCTAAAATCTAGGTAGAAGCCTGCTTGACCCCACAACTCTTGCATTCTGCATTCTTGGGAAAATGGCAACTTATAGATAATACTAAGGTAGTGGTGGTGGACCCATTGCATGCCTGCTGCAGTGGGAGCACAGATCTCTCTCTATCAGAACATGAGCTACGTTCCAATAACAGACAATCTCAGTATTCAGGTTCAATTGCAGTATTGGGACTTTGTGAAAAATAAGTGGGTTTTAGGATGTAATTTAGGCACTCAGTCTCTAAGAGTTTCACCATCACTGCACTAAGATCTGCCTTGAGCAACAACCAGGCCCTCTTGGATCATGATTGCAGAAGTCTCTGAGTGCTCTAGACAGCCTTTCTTGAGTAGGGTACTCAGGATTTCTCTTCTTAAATGAAAACTATAGTTTTGCACCTTGAGCCTGAAAAGGTTTGGGGTTTTGCTGATTCTTGAGATGCCTTCAAATCATCTTACAATGTCTTAATGCAAAATACTTGGGTTCTTTTCAGTGTGAATCTTTTTATACCCATTCTCTTTTATTCCAACTTTGCAGGTGCTTCTTTTCTGTGGAAACTGAAACCTCTTTTCATCAGCAATTTTATTTCTGATTCTCAGTGTAAATCTGGCTAAAGGTCACCAACAGTACCCATAACACAGCCTGGTCATTGGGCTGTTGTAAAATTTCCCCAAGTAGAATAATTAGACCTCCACCTTTAATTTCCATCTCCAATGAATTCTCAGGACATGCACAAATGCAGATAAATTTTATGCTACAGCATAACACACATGGTCTTAAAGTCAACTCCAAGTGGGAGTCTTTGTTCTGAACTGAAACCTTCTGAACCTGGCCTTTATGGTTTGCATGTCTATTAATAGTCTGATATTCTGAGTTCTGACCAGAAGAACTTCCCTCAAGAATGGCTTATAGCATTCTAGGGCTTCTCTAGCCAACTTTTCCAAATCTTCCAAACACTTTGCCCAAACCAGTTCCAAAAATATTTAAACAACATAGTCAGGTACAGTCACTATAAGAATTCTACTTTTCTTACACTAAAATCTGTCTTAGTCTCTAAGACAAACTACCCAACATCTACAACTTAAAGGAAGAGAGGTTCATTTGGGCTCATAGAGGACATAGTCCATAGTCAGCTGGATCCAAGGGAGGAAGCTCACGGTAGAAGGATCTGGTGGAGGAAAGCTGCTCATATCATGGTTGTCAGGAAGCAGATATCGAAAGAAGGATCTAGGAAGGGAGATGCACCTTTCTAGGTCATTTCTCCAGCGAACTGCCTCTTCTGACCAGGCCCAACCTTCTATCAACACATTTATCTACCCACTGATGAGTATATGATCCAATCATGTCCACATAAATAAGAATTTAGGGGGAAAATTCAGATACAGACCATAACATTGCTGCTATAATTGACCAGGTCATTCAATAAAGAATCTGCAGGCTCAGGTAGTGTCCTAAAAGCATTCTTGTTTTGGAGTGGAAATCCCAGCATTTCCTTTGTATCAAGCATCTAATGATCACATCATGCTTTGTCTCTGTTTAAAAATGAAGCAATATTCAAGTGCCAGAAGAATAAACATGATGATAATTAGTCTGAGGAAGGAACTGGTTCATCTGTCAAATTCATCTTAGGGTAATAACATAGAATTCAGAAAAACATGATCTTTCTTTTTGCTCTGGCTAAGCACTTCCTCTTTTGAGAGGAATATCGTACATATTCTTTTTGTTGTCTGGATAAATTTCATTTAGATCTGATCCATTCACTCACCCACCATGTTTACCGGGTATCTCCCCTGAGCCAGGACAAGACAGGCATCAGTCAGTGAGTGAGATGGAGTTTCATTATTAAAGGTGCTTACAATAAACTAATAAAACATTTTCAGGGGGTGATTAAAGGAATGCAGATAGCTTGGTGAGAGGATAGAGCAAGGTGGGGGTGGGGAGTTTCTTTTAGAAGGGATGTTAGGGAAGCCTTCTCTGCAGGGAGAGCACTGGAGTAGAGAGCAAATAGAAGGAAGGATTGAACCATGCTAACATATGGGGATGAGCATTCCAGAGAGAGGAATGTGAAATTTGGCACAGGTATGTCCTTAAAGCAGAGGTTGCAAAGGAAACTTTCAGTTGATGTGTAAATTTCTGAAAAGGATTTGAAGTCCCAAGAGACTGAAGGTAAATGAAGTGAGGGGTCCAGCAGACACCTACAGCAAGATTTTAAGAACCTTAAAAAGGTCACCTTTCTGGAAAGTGGGTTAAAAAGGGAATTCCTGCCCGGTATTGAAAGAGTCTCATACAAATGAAAGAATGGCTCGCATGATAAATATAGCCCCTGCTAGATTTCAGTTCCTATGCACTACCATGGGTAGGAACGTCTTTATATAGCACATGGGGCATTGATCCAATCTTCACTGCTGTGACTAAATATTTGACACACACAGCATAATGAGGGAGGATTTTGGCTCATAGTTGCAGAGGTTTCAGTCAGTGGTTGACTGGATCTATTGCTTTGGGCCTGCAGCAAGGCAAAAACATCATAGTAAGGGAATGTTCCTGGAGTGTTTCTATATCTGCTCACTTCATGGTAGCCAGGAAGCAGAGAGAAGGAAAAGAGTCTGAGAAAAGTTATAGTCTTAAAAAACACACCCACAGAGACCTCCCTTGTCCAACCAGAGTCCACTTGCCAACAGCCCATCCAGCTATGCACTCATGAATAAATTAACACATAGATAGGGTTTAACTCCTTCACAATCGAATTGTCTCAAGGTGTCCTTTGACCCAAATAAAATAGCAATCAAGATTACCTGTTGGGCTGGGGATTTAGTTCAGCGGCATAAGCGCCTGCCTTGCATGGTCATGAATTTGATCCCTGGTACTGATTAAAAAAAAAAGTCTGTAAAAAGAATTCCTGTCATCCAGACTATTCAGCTACATGGGGCAGTCCCCATTGAGTGTCATTTGAAATACTCACATGAAACACAGGAGAAGTGGAGCATGAAAAAGACTGTTTTGGTTATTTTTGTGGATTTGAAGTCTCTCACCAAGATGCTTGAGGTATCTGTTGTTGAAAAATATTCTGAAATAATAGCTAGTTAGCTCATTAACCCAACTCCCAAATGCCTTTGTAATTTCTCTTCAAATGACTAAGCTTTTTGGATTAATTTCCTCAGTGTGTTGGGGCACAATTATAATGTAGGAACACATTTATAAGATAGAAAACATCGGTATTTCATGATCAATTAGAAGTCTTGAACCAAGTTTCTGTTCTGCTGTTTCTGCTGAATTCAATTGACCTTGATGGTATCTACAGTCCAGCTGTATAATTCCAATGAGCATTGTCAGAGTAATTTTCTATACCTTAAGGCACTCTGGCTAATTCAAGCACCCCTCCCCAGAATGTTCCTGTATTATGGTAGTGTCTTTAACTATCTTCATTCTGTAAGCCCTCCTCCCACATTTCTATATTATGGTAATGCCCTTAACTATGCTCATTCTGCTTTGTTTTCTTCTTCTTCTTTCTTCTTCTTCTTTCTTCTTCTTCTTCTTCTTCTTCTTCTTCTTCTTCTTCTTCTTCTTCTTCTTCTTCTTCTTCTTCTTCTTCTTCTTCTTTTTTGAACTAGGAATCAAACTCATGACCTTGCACTTGCTAGGCAGGTGCTTGGCTTGTGCCACTAAACTAAATCCCTGGCCTTATGCTCATTCTGTAAGGGCCCCTCCCCTTGTTTCTGGAGTGTTTCTATATTATGATAAACAATTCCTTTGTTTGAAGACTACCTTGCCTGTCAATATATGACTCAATGTCTGTAACCAATTATGTAACATTTTGTCACTTGCTTGGTACCTCCCACTTCTAAATTCTATATAAACTAAACTCTTCCTAATTCAGTGCTGTTGCCTTTGAGGAATTATCCTATGACAGTCCACTGGTGTGAAGATCCAACAGTGCTGGTGCAAAGATTAAATGCTGCCTTCTTATCTTCCTGGTTCAAAGGGTCATCTTTTCGGTTGGATATGGCTTAGGAATTTTACTGCAACAAGTAGAAAGTTGCTACAGTGTGGAGCAGGAGGTGCCACAGTTTTACAAACTCTTCAGATTCAATAAATCTGAGTCCTTAGGGGGATGGAGAGAGATTGAGAGGAATCATAAGGTTCGAAGAAAGTCCACTTTTATTAATCATTCACTCTTTCCTCAGCCTCCACTTCTATTTTCCTGCCTTCTATAAAAGCCATGACTTTGCCATGTTACAGCACATCCTTTCAGGCAGTGCAATGTTTGGGATGCGTGGTTTTAAGCTATAAAAATGGTATTGTTCTATAGATCTCTTTTTTTTGCTTTCTCACTCACTATTGTTTTATTTCTAGATTTATTCATGTTGTTTGCATAGACCTAGTCCATTTCTCCTAGCTGCAAGTAAAATCCCTTGGCATAAAGCTACTGTATGGACCCTACTTGTAAATCACTCAGTAGGATTTGGAGAGTTCTCTTTGGCTCTTGAATTGCATGCAATAAATATTCTGATACACATGTAGAACATCAACCATCACTACAGTGCTCTTGGTATAGAGCCACTTTTCTACTACTCGTAATGCCTTCTACTTTGCAATACAGCATGATAAACTACTCTGTGAAATACATGTGCACTGATATGTGGCTATGGTCACTGTGTTATAGGCAGCTGAGTTAGACAGAAATATAGGCAGTCAGATAGGATGAGGCCCTCAAAGGAGCCAGTGCAGAAGACCAGGCATCTTGAAACTTGAAGGAGACAGATACCTCCTGTTGTGTGGGCCAGACCTCAAGACAAATGATCAAATAAATACACCTATATCCTAAGGACTGATATTCTAAATAGGTATGGATCACCTTGAGGAAGCCAAGAGTACCATCCTAACTGAAAGATTTCTGCCTGAGTATAAATTGCTGAACATTATGGTGATGGTCTAACATGGGGAAGGCCAAAAAAAAAAAAAACAGCTTATTTTCTGATGACAACTTCTTTCTTCTCCCCTCAGTTTCTCTTTTGTTTTCCCTCTTAATTGTGAAGAAAACTCCAGTTTGTCCCTAATACTTCATTGACACCTGCACTCAAACTCTGTCTCTGGCCAGAGTTTATATATACGTTTGCTTCCTTTGTCTCTGATCAGAAGGGCCAGTGAGCTGTACACTCCTCTCTGCTTCCTCAGTAAAGGTCTCTTTTTCTTTTTTTGCCTCTTTATTGCACCAGAATAAATGTAACACTAACACCTTGCAGGAAGAGTCACTGCTTTTTAGGCATGCCTGCCTGCTCTGTGACTTGCTTCCCCACTTGTTCCTAATTTAATCAATTTTACCAAAGCAATTAATCTTATTGGTTGACCATAGTTCTGTCCCACCTCATGCCCAGCTTGTGAGTTCCCATGTTTTCCCCACCTTAGACCTGCCTCACCTCATGGTTTTGCTCTATAAAAGACCCTAGAAAAGACAGTCTTGGGCAACCCACTTGGGACCCCTTCTGTTTTTCTCTCAGACAGAAGCTTTCTTTCTCTCAATAAACCTATTCTGCTCTTAACCTTGTTGTTCCTAAAATTCATTCCTCAATTTTAGAGAACATGAACTTGTACCAATGACATCTAGTAGGTTGAGAGTTTCATTCCCCTGTATCAATTGTCTTAGTCTACTTTCTGTTGCTAGGATTGGATATTAAAGTTTGGGTAATTTATTGAAATACTTAGGGATTAATCTAATGAAAGAAGTAAAAGAGCTATACAGGGAAAATTGTAATACCCTGAAAAAGAAATCAAAGAGGACCTCAGAAAATGGAAAGACATCCCTTGTTCATGGATAGAAAGAACAAACATTGTGAAAATGGCTATCCTCCCAAAATTGTTATACAGATTCAATGCAATCCCAATGAAAATACCACTAACATACCTCATAGATCTAGAGAAATCACTCCTAAAATTCATCTGGAACCAGAAGAGACCTAGAATAGCAAAGGCAATTCTAAGCAACAAAGGAAAGGGAGGAGGCATCACAATCCCTGACTTGAAGTTATACTACAAAGCTACCATAATAAAATCAACATGGTACTGGAATAAAAATAGATCTGAAAATCTATGGAATAGATCAACCACAACTACAAACACACTCAGCCACCTTATCTTTGATAAAGGTGCCAAAAATGTTCAGTGGAAGAACAATAGTCTCTTTAATGAATGGTGCTGGAATAACTGGCTCTCTATATGCCAAAAACTAAAACTAGACCCTTGCCTGTCACCATATACTAAACTAAAATCTAAATGGATCAAAGATCTAAATATTAAAACAGAAACACTAAATCTGTTGGAAGACAAAGTAGGTAAAACTCTTGAAGACATAGGGCTAGGTAGGGAATTCATGAACATAGGGGAAGGTAGAGAATTCATGAATCAAACCTCACAGGAAATACTTCCCAGAATCAATAACTGGGATCACATCTTATTAAACAGCTTTTGCATGTCGAAAGAAATCAGCAGAGTGAAAAAAAAAACCCCACAAACTGGGAAAAAAATCTTAGCAAACTGTCACTCAGACAAAGGACTTCTGTCTAGAATTTATAAAGAATTTTAAAAAAAAATCAAACCCCTGAAATTCAAAGACCCAATCCAAAAATGGGCATCCGAGATGAATATACAGTTCTTAGATGAAGATATACGAATGGCAAATAAATACATGAAAAAAGGTTCATCATCATTAGTCATTAGAGAAATGCAAATTAAAACCACACTGAGATTCCATCTCACTCCAGAAAGAATGGCCAGGATCAACAAAACTACCAACAACAAATGCTGGAGAGGCTGTGGGGAAAAAGGAACTCTTCTGCACTGCTGGTGGGAGTGTAGACTGGTGCAACCACTGTGGAGGTCAGTCTGGAGATTCCTTAAAAATCTGGGATTGGAAGTCCCATTTGACCCAGCTATTCCACTCTTAGGCATATTCCCAGAAGAACTGAAAACATCATACCACAGTGGTATATGTGCACCCATGTTTATAGCAGTACAATTTGTAATAGATCTTGGAAACAACCTAAGTGCCCATCAACTGAGGAATGGATAAAAAAAATTGTGGTACTTTTATACAATGGAGTACTACTCAGCTATAAAGAATGATCACACTGAGATATTCAAATAAATGGATGCAACTTGAGACCATACTCATAAGTGAAATAAATCAAACTCCCATGTATAAATACCATATAATCTTCCTAGTGTAAGAAGTGGTAAGAGTACATAAGATTGTATGATAATCATGATTCCCCATTACATTGCTTTGAAGCCTTATAATGTTTTCATTCGTTAGTTGGAGTGGCTTTATTCTGTTTTGTTTGATTTTAATTATGTGTGATGGTATGAATATCTATTTTGAAGAAAAGACATTATGGCAGCCATTGCCGATTTAATATCATCTTGTTTTGAAGTCCTACCATGCTTTTGTTCTATCATGTTGTGTCTAATTGGATTTTTTTTTTTTATCAGTACTGGGGATCGAACGCACGACCATGCGCTTGCAAGACAAGCGCTTATGTCGCTGAGTTAAATCCCCAGCCCTGTCTAATTGGATTTTAATATGTGTTATAATATAAACAATTTTTTATGGAAAATGAGATATTACAGTAGCCATTGTTCATTTTCTGTTATTTGGTTCAGAATGCCCTGTAATACTTTCATTCTCTTGAATGGTTTTATTCTATTTTGTTATGTTTGATATTATTGTGTGTGAAGCTATGCTCAACTATTTCAAAGAAAGACATTATGGTAGCTACTGTTAGTATCTGGTTGTCTTATTGTGAAGTGCTGTGTTCTGTTCTGATCTGCTTTGTTCTGTCCTCTTTTGTTTTATTCTCTTTAAAATAAAATTTAAAAATAAGTCTGGGTAATTTATAAAAAATTGAAGTTTATAGCCAGGTAGTGACACATGTCTATTACCTCAGCACTCAGGAAGCTGAGGCAGGATAATTGCTGCAAGTTTGAGACCAACCTGGGCTACATAGTGAGTTCAAGTTCAACTAGAACTATAGAGCAAGATTCCGGCTCAAAAAAATAAAAAAATTAAGCACTGTAAACATATACTAATAAAAAGTAGAGGTTTTAAAAGATAAAGAAAACAAAAATTGTGATTTTCCTTGTCTCCTTTCTACCTGTCTTTGTCTTATGCTACCTCTGACCTATAACAGGACTTGTGGGATTCTGCTCAGGGGCTCCTCCACACAGCAGTGCTCTTTGAAATTTCTCTTTACCTCCATCTAGTGGCCTTTTAGAGCATCTTGTCTTAGCTTCCTGCTCTGTCAGCTTTTCAGCATAGTCCTGAGAGTGATTCCATGACCTGGGATTACAGAAGTCAGGGAGGCCCAGGGAGGAGGATGTGCTTGCTCTGCTTCTTACCCTCGTGTGGCAGGACCAAGATGCTGGTCCAACTTTCTCCCCTCAGCCACATGACCTCGGCTTTTGTTGCTCTCTCTCTGTCTCCTGCAGCATCTCCACCTACACAGGATGAAGTTTCTAATGAGACTGAGTTCAGTTTTGATCAGTCCTAATCTAGGCTGCTGCATAGTATGGAGACTCCCTTGAAGAAAAACACCTTGGTTTTGCTTTTGGTGGTCAGGTAGGAAGGAGAAAATCATACACATTCTTTAAATTACACTGCAGACACAAAAGCATAGAGGGCTCTTGAAAAGAGGCTTAGAGAAAAAAAAAGATTTGAGCAGTTTTCGATGTTGTAGCCAAGACATTTAAACTTTTCAGCGCTAGTATTTTGTTTTGTGGAAAGATGCTGATAGTTAATTTGCATGTAGCTGGGGAAAATATATGGCTCTTTCAAGGCAATTTCTAGCAGATCTGAAAGTGGCTAGACATTTAGCTACAACACTATCTTGCCAGGTGTGTTTTGTTTTTTAAGGTATGTTTACACGCTTCAAAGGGCAAAATACAGTTTGCTCCATTTAGAGGAAATGCGAGGCAGAAGTGTGTAAAAGCTTGGAATATGCATTTGACTCTAAATTCTGTTTCCCTGATGGATGGTGCATATGTGCCCTTGTAGATTAGTGTACTGTAGCCAGCATTATGTCCTTTAGGGCTCTCCCATGTAGACAACAGAAGCTCCTTCTCTTAGTGTAGACATAAGGAACTCTGTCAAGGGATATTAGATAGTTTGCAAACCTCCAGGGTGTTTAAAAATCAGGCACAACACAGTTGGGAGAAACAGCTGATAATATCACAGACTGTCTTAACAAAAACAGTGCTGCCATTACCACCCACCCCTGAGCTCCACTGCTGCTGGGATCTCAGCCACCGAGCTGGCCAGGGGAGCTTCTGGTCTGCAGGCAGCTCAGCCTTCCATTGCTCATGGCCATATCCCTACTTAGTGGTGTATCTGACAGGCTGGAGCCAGGTCACACACCTGCACCCCAACTGCAAAGGAATCTGAGAACTGTACCTTTAGCATTTCTCCCCTAAAGCACAGACAGGCAAGGTAGGAGGGGCTTGAAAAAGGTGCTTTCAGTGTCTCCCACAGATTCCAGTCTGAGTTTGGCAAAGATCTCGTGATGAGAGCCAGAACCTATGCTGTTTCACTGAAGACCAATATTCAAAGTGTGATTTGGAGGCTCGTTTCTTATTTAGTCCCAAAAATCTTATGTTACAGGGTGTGATGAGTTGCTTGGATCTTTCTTCAAAAGAAAACAACAACAACAACAGCAACAAACCTGTTGTTTCACTGCAAGGAGAAAATGCAGTTGAAAACCTTTGTTTGGTGGATTCTTTAAGACTTGCCTTCCCCTTTGAAGAGAAGTCACAATTCTTGTAGACAGCCTCCCCCACCCCCAGCCAATGACCAAGCTTTGTAGAAATGCTAGGACTTAGTTTAACCCAGCACAGGGTACAGGTGATGGGAAATCTGTGGAGCTTCCTCTTGGGCTGGGTTGGTGGGATTTCTGTTAGATCTCCACAACTCTGCTTCTTCCCTTTTTTGTCATTCAAAAACATTACCCCCACCCCAACAAACCTCCTGCATTCCTAATTGTCATTTAGTATCTGTTCTCCAGGGGACTCAAATGATACATAGGGCTTCTATGAAGATAAAACAGTAATATTCTGTGTAAGTATCAAATAGAGTGCTTATACAGAATTCCAATGATTTCCTCTTTGATTCCTGGGCATTTTAATCTAAGTCTAATACAATACAAAACTTCATCATTTCCACCTTTAAAAATTGTAATCTGAATGTCTAGAATATCTCCCTCTGCCTCCACTCTTTTTTTTTTTTGCCACCCTTAATGCTGTTACCTCTGTTCAAAGCACCACTTCCAATCTGGCATGAGCTGTCCATAAAGTACCACAGCCTCAGCGCCCCAACAACAGAAATGTAAGATCTATCAGTCAGGAGAGGTTTCACTATGCTGTGCTGATGATGATCCTCAAATTTCAGTGACTTGCAACAATGCCATGCCCATAAAGGGTCAGTTGCAGCTCTGGTCATGATGAGTTCATCTCTGGAGCATAGATTGAGTCACATCCTTTGCCTGGGACATTTCTTAATTTAGGGTTGAGAGAAGAGAGTGGTGAACCATGAGCTGTTTTTTAAGGCTCCTGTCTGGCAACAACACACATCATTTCCAGCTGATTTCATTGACCCAAACAGATCACAAGAATACTTCTAAGCCCACAGAGTTGGGATGTGGAATGGTCTCATAGGGAATGACATACATCCCATGGCCAAGCCTAAAGTTAAAGGACTGCATAAGTAGATAAGGCTCCCAGGGAAAAGCAGCACATATTCTGAACAATACAATAGTTTACCAAAAAGGTGATTTCTGGTCTGTACTTTCCTCTTGTTTGCCGTTTGGGAGCAATTACCATCATTAAAATTTATAAATAAATCCACATTTATTTAGAAATGTACATGTGAATGTTATTGAATGAGTAAATATATAAGCCTGAAGAAACATGGAAAGAGTCCAGGTTTTATACAGGAATCTTAGCCATGTCTGTAATATATTATCTTTAGGCAAGTTAATAGATATTACTGTGCTCTTGTTTCTCATCTTTAAAACCAGATGATAAAAGTTGCATCAAAGTTGGTCCATAGAGGGCACTAAAAATACACTAGGTCCTTTCTCAGTTTGTTGCTTTAGTAGTTGTCATTTTTTGATGTATAATTCAGTTTAGCACAGCTGAGCAATAACATGACAGGAATTATTTTGCATAAAATACAAAACACTTTTATGTTGGCTTTGATTCAGAAATCCCATCTATCTAGGATTTGTTGTGTTTTGCATCAAGTTAATCTAATGAATTAATTTTGTAATTTGTAAATCAGTTAAAGTAAATTAACTTACTTTGGTGATTGCCTGCTCTGCCACTGAGGCTTGTGTGCTCCAATTAATGTGTCGAATTTGGCTTTTAAAAATTACACCTGTTGTTAGAGCTACTGTTTTGTTGCAGTTTAGGAGTGTGTTTTTCACACCTTTAAGTAGCTAAAAAAAAAAAACCCTAATTTTTATGATGATAATGAGCCCTAGCCGTAAATCACTCAGTAGGATTTGGAGAGTTCTCTTTGGCTCTTGAATTGCATGCAATAAATATTCTGATATACAGGTAGAACATCAGCCACTACTATGGTGTAGGGTAGTTTGAGTGTATCCCTCAGTGGGTCATGTGCTAGAAGCTTGGTGCCTTGTGTGTTGGTGTTGATGAGATACCTAGTGGGAGGTAAATAGGTCATTGGAGCAGCACCCTTGGAAGAGATTAATATGGTTCTTATGGAGCCACATGTAATTCCTGCCAGAGTGAATTGTTGTACAGTGAGCAAGCCTGGAACCTGACTCTCTCTCACTTGCTGTCTTTCCCGGACATTTTTCCTGTTGGATGGGCTCCTACCTGTATCATCTGCTGTGTTGTGATGTGCACTAACGGCCTCCACAGAGCCAGGCAGACACCAATGCCATGCTCTTGAGTCTTCATAACTGGGAGCTATGAAAACTTTCCTTCTTTCCTCTCTTTTCCTCTCATTTCCCTTGTCTTCTGAGATACTGGATTTTTGTATTGAGTTATATCCCCAGCCATTTTATATTTTTCATTTCTTGCATCAGCCTCCAGAGTTCTGGAATCAAATGCTTTACAACACCACCCAGCTACTTCTATTCTTTATGAAGTACACAGTCTCAGGGCTGTGGCAACAGAAAATGACCCGGTAGAACTATCTTCCCTCTCACATTATGGTCTTTCAAATCAGGCAGGGCTGTGCAGGACTCTGAGTTCACTATAGTATTCATTCTGTGACTTTGAACAAATCCTTTCCCCTCTCTGAGCTTCCACTTTATTTTTGGTGAAATGGAGGTTATGTCTCTACAAATTTCCACCCAGATTGGATGAGTATAGACCATTATGTTATGCTTAGAAAAACAGGATCAGAGTGTATAACATGGTCAAAGAAATCTTTAGTCTGAAAGGGGTCGGCAAGCAGGGTGACACTGAGCTGAGTCCTAAGGTACAGCTGACAATAGAGTACATAAGGGTGCTTAGAAAATCAGAGATACTCTTTGTTTCGCAAGGCTATCATTTCGGTTAATGTTATCTGAGAGGGAGAAGCGTACCTTGGATAACTTAAGCCACAAGAGAGGAAGGCTCAGGGAGCTACAGGCTGGAGAGGAGGGCGAGTCACCGGGCTTCACACAGAGGCTTCAGAGCACGAAGGACTCCAACAGCACAAAGTGACAGACCACCTCTCGGGAGGCTGCTGTTGGTGACTCTGCTCTGACTCTTTTTATTATGATAAAATAATATGAAATTTAGTATGATACATATTTGAAATGTGCAGTGTAGTAATTAAATATATATATATTATTTAAAGAGAAAAAACAGAAAAAAGGTAGAAATATTACAGAATTTCAAGAAAAGAAGATAAACAGTAAGAAATCACTAATTGATACATTACACATTGTTCTTTTAGAAATAGTTATTCAAGTTACAGGATTAAAGCACACAAAGTAGGCACCAAAGCAGTGAGAGTGCAAACAGATCTGTTCAACAATCCAACAAGAACCTAGAAATATGGTCATCAATCCCACACACCTAAGCATACATGCAGCTATATCTTTTATAGCGCTTCCTATTTCCTCTTTTTTTTTTTTTTTACAATAGCAGTAATTAAATATATTTACATTGTGGTTCCACCATCACTATCATGTGTCCACAGAACTAACTTTCTTTCTTTCTTTCTTTCTTTCTTTCTTTCTTTCTTTCTTTCTTTCTGGCACCCAGGGAAACTCTATCACTGAGGTATATCCCAAGACCTTTTCATTTTCTTATTTTGAGAAAGTGGCTTACTAATTTTCCCAGGCTGACCTTGAATTTATGATCTTTCTGCCTTAGCCTCCCGGGAGGCTGGGCTTACAGGCATACCCCACAGTATCTGGCCATCCACAGAATTCTTTACCTTTTAAAAAATTGAAACTCTGTGCCCAGAACCACCCCCTCCCCAGGATAACTCTCAGGATGACGTGCAATGAGTTGCTCAATAAAAGGAGCAGCACACTGCCTTGTTCATCTACTCTATTGAACATGCTTATCGTTGAGACTGATCTCTGTAATGGAATATGTCATTGGGAAGACTCACCATTATATAAATTAACTATAATAGGCTCATCTACTGGTTGAGAAAAATCCCATGGCTCTTTGTATTTGATTTTTTTTTTCTGTTGGTCAGGAAAGTATAACAAGTCTCTAGTTGATTTAAATACAACTAAAAAGTTGTTGCTTTCTCTCTTTGTCCTCATTCTTTTTCTCCTTCTTCTAATCATATAAAGCTGTCTGCTTGTAATGGACAGAAATTCACTGTGTTTAACCTAAGCAAAAGAAAATCCACTGGAAAGATGACAGCAAATGAAGGGCAGATTGCAGACCTGGGCTTGAGAATGGGAAGGGGCTTCTGGAAGAAAAACTTGCATGAACAGAACAGCTTCACAGCAGAAGCAGTCTTGTCTGTGATACTGATAGGATGAATGAGATTTGATTCAACAACTATTTCATTTTCTCTGTCCTTTGGCTTAATAACATTCAAATCTCACAGAGAAAGCATCTGGTTAACCTACTTTGTATCATTCATCTTCCCGTTAGCTAGGGTGGAAAGACAACCTTATGATATCGTCAGAATATATTCAACAAAAGTAGACAATATTTTTAAAGAATCTGGGATGTTTTCACCAGAGAAAATGAAATGGATGCTTGGCTTTATTTATTTATTTATTTATTTATGCATTTATTTTGTTCAAGATAATGTCTTAATTTATGAGATGTGATTATATTCTAGGACAAATGTTCAAATAAAAAATTAAGAAATTTGTAACAGCAAAAGGCACAATGGCATTGATTCCTCCAAGAGTCCCCCTTGTTTCAAACATACATATCCCATCATTTTTGCCACTATTTTTTCTTTTCCCCCTTTTAGTTATGAGCTTCACCTGAAATTTCAAATAGTTGTTGATGCCATAACAGAGACTGCTGAATCACTTCACATTGTGTTAATAAATCATTTCACTTATGGAGAGATGCTATGCTAAGCGCCTTCTGCCACGCAAGTCAATATTAAGCCAAATAAACCTTATCGTGTCCTCTCGTTCAATATGTTGTTTTAAAACTTCAATAATCCACACTTGACAAATGGTCTTTGCTAAGGTGAAGTCTTTGCTAAGGTGAGACGATATTTTTGGAGCACAGTGCCTGTCTCCTTTGTGTTTCATAGGCCTGATCTCATTTAGTCTTTGCAAGGACCTTATGTGGTAAATAGTGGCGTTCACCTTTATAGGTTTGGCAAAAGAAGATCAGTAAGGTGAAGAAAACTAAGTTCCCATAAATAAATATTAACAAAGCTGAAGTTCAAACCCAGATCTGTCAGATTCATCGTCCCTTCCTCTGTGGCCACAACGCCTGCCTCACAGTCTTGTGACCTGAAGCTGTGGTGAAGAGGGTGAGAGTGAAAAGTGATTACACAGTAGAGAAGAAAAGTCATAACCAGGGATAGAGGGGAGGGCTGGGGTAAGCAAAGTCTTAGCTCGTACATCGTGCTGTGAATTGAAGGGTACTTCCTGGGGTCTTCAAGCATAGTCTGTCTTCTGGGAGATTTTGCCTTTCCAGAGAGCACTGATTTCCAGTCTTGAGTCTATTTCAGCATTTTCCCTACAAAGATGCTCCCCTGGGTTTCATGCTTTCTATAAATAGCCTAAAAAAAGACTCTCTAAATTGACTTAATAGCTTTTATATACACTATACACAATTTCTGTGAATTATCGTGTGTTTTATTTTGTCTCAGGTTATAATTTTGCTAATAAGTGCATTTATGTTTCAACACTTGAAACTCAAAGTATTTCTATATTGTGTTATATAAAAGATCTCTATCATTTCATACTAAAATATGAACTCTGTGTGGATAAGAATGTCTATTCATTGCAGTATCTTGGCACTTAAAATAATGGCTGGCCAATAATAGTCACTAAAAATATTTATTGAATGCATGATAACATTCCAGCTTCTGTCAAAGAATTGGCTGTGCTCATAATCCCAGAAGACCGGCCCAAGCGGAGCCCAGCTGATTCCTGTGTCTCTGAAAACTGTGGAATTCAGATGAGGAAGGGATTACAGTGAAGCCAGACTGACAGATATAGCCAGGGTGAGCTTTGGTGCTATGACACACCAGAACGAAAGAAGTTTGGGGTTAAAAAAAAAAACTAAAACAAAATCAAAGAACAAGAAAGAGAAGAGGGTGGAGGTGAAAAAGAGAAGGTAATTGCAACAATCTCTGTTGATAATCTCAAATTACCTTGTTTCTTATATTCCTCTGCCTTTTTAGATTTAAAAATATAAAAAATTTTTTAAAAATCTAAAAAAAAATTTAGAAATTGAGACATTTCCAGATCTCTGATTTCAGATAAGATGAAGTCACAGGTATAGGGATTTATTATTCCACTGGAAACATCCAATATAATGCTCAAAATACATCAAATGATGATTCTTGAGATACTGAAAAATAGGCAACAAAGGAGAGTGACCTGCAAAAGGCAGGAGACAGGTGAGGTGAACTCAGTGGTTGCCGTGTCTTAGAGTTCCAGGGTATGGTGTAAGGAGCAGAGCACAGGGCGTCAGGCAGACTCTCCAAGAACAGTGGCATAAGCCAAGAGTCAAAGAAGACCAAGAGAGTTGGAATTTGCAGAATAGTAATGAGAAAAGGAGTGGGGGAGAGAGAGAGAGAGAGAGAGAGAGAGAGAGAGAGAGAGAGAGAGAGAGAGACAGAGAGAGACAGAGAGAAGGAGAGTCAGAGGGAGGGAGAGAAAGCACTGCAGAGCTCTTCAGAGTCACCTGTCTCCTTTGGGTATCCACTAGAGAACTAACCAGTGAATGAGAGTGAAAAAGCATAAGTTGTAAGAATTAGAGAAAAAACACAGTAACTGACATTCACCCATCCAAGACCAGTAACAGTGTCTGTTGCCACCAGAAACCTCAATTCCATGAGTTGTGGGATTTGGATAAAGTACACAGAAGACAAATCTTAACTCAGGAAAATAACAACAACAACAAAAAACTAGTCCCAGGATAAATATGCCCTGGGTTTACTTAATAAATCTTAAAATCAAGACCAGAAAGGACCAAATTCTTTCCAGGTAATGAATGTGATCAGGACCAAAGATCAAGAATTTCTATAAGAATGTGAAAAGATGTAGCATCCAGCAAGATAAAATTCATGACAGATGGTAGCTGATAAAAAATTAGCAGGCAGGAAAAGAATTAGAGATTATGACTCAGTAAAGAGAAAAAAAATCACCTGAGCTGACACAAAGGGTAGAGTTAGAGAAAAAAAAAGATTTAAAAACAGTTATTGTATTCATATATTTAGAGGGTTCAGTAAAAACACTGGACATGTAAAAAGGACACAAGATGAATTTTCATAGAAGGAAACTATAGACTGTGGGGTGAAAAAATGCACTGAACTGGATTAGCAAAAACTAAACACTGAGGAAGAAAAGCAATAGTTAGCTCAAAGAAACAGCCTGGTGAACCATCCATGGTGAAGTACAGAGGAGTCAGAAGGAGAGAATAAACCTCAGTGAATTGTAGGCCAACCTTAAGTACTTGCAATTGAAGAACTCCTTAGAGAGAAGAAATGCAAAAAGAAAAAAATATTGAAGAAAAATGACTCAAAAATTCCAAATTTGACAAAAACTATCAAATAAAAGAAATCTACAAATCTCAAATACACTACAGATTTAAAGAAACATATACTAAGGTACCTACCTCTTGATTAAATTGTTCCAAACGGATAACAAAGAAATGTCATAAAAACAAAAAGAGAGGAAAAAAACATATTGTAGATAGAGGACAATCATAATGGTGATAGCAGATTTCAAACTGGGAATTGTATAAAAAAGAAATAGTAGTTTTACTCCTTAAAGCCTTAAAGGGAAAAATATGTCAAACTAGAATTCTATACCTTGTGAAAATATCTTTCAAAAAAGGTAAAATGACATTTTGGAGATAAAAAAGCTGTGAAAATCTACCACCAGTAGAACAGTACTACAAAACATATTTTGAAGCAGAAAAATAGCATCAGATAGAAATATGGATCAGTATAGAGGAATATTATATAGTAATTATATAATATTTACATCCATTACTTAAATTTCTCAAGAAAAAAGATTGCTAAAGAAGATGTGGAAAAGTATCACTATAGGGGCTGGAAATTTAGCTTAGTAGACAAGCACCTGCCTGGAAAGTGTGAGGTTGTGAGTTCAATCCCTGGTACAAAAAAATCATTATAATATTCTTTTTTTTTTGTTACCGGGGATTAAACTCACAACCTTGCACTTGCCAGGCAGGTGCTTATGCCATTGATCTAAATCCCCGGCCCCTAATATTCTTAACTATATGTAAAATGGTATATCATTTGTTTTCCTTTTTTTTTTCCTTTGGTACTGGGGATTGAATTCATGACCTGACCTCATACTTGCCAGACAGGTGCTTACACATCTGAGCTGAATCTTCAGCTAAAATAGTATATCATTTGAAGACAGGCTTGACAAAGATGTGTAAGGGATTTGCATGATGTACATCTGAAGCAATCATAAAAACCCCAATGAATTGTAAAAATAAGGCAATAAAGGAGATGAGGTGGAAATATTAAAAACTGCTCAGGCACTGAAGACGCAGTTCACTAATAGAGTATCAGCCTAGCATATGAGAAGCCCCAGGTTTGATTGTCAGCATGGCAAAAACACACAATGAATAAACAAAACCCCCACTCAATTATGCCCATGCATGACAGAAAAAGAGAAAAATAAAAAAAGCGAAGGACAGAAGTTCAATAAAAAAAATTACGCTACCTCTCAATCACTACCAAAAGTGATATGCATTGATTTTTAAATGTTGATTTTTGAATTTTATAATAACAATAGGAAAGGGAAATCAAACACAGGATTAGGAATTTCAGAGAAGTTACATTTATGGCCTAAAACAAGCATTCTGACAACGTACTCAAGGTCAGCTAAGCTTTATCTCTCTTAACTTACATCACATACAGTCATTTGGGGTCTAAAATAGCTTTAATTATCTTCAAACCTCCCACACATGTCATTTGATACACCTGACAGTTCAGTTGTTTTATTTATTCTGTTATTAGATTATGCTCCCCTTTGGATGGTGTGCTCCCTGTATTCATTGAATTTTACAAACCCCAAATAAAAATTTGTTGAAAAGCATCATTTAAAACTCCCCCTTCTTGCAGTGCATAAATAACAGTAGAACTTAAAAGACATGCCAATTTGGGAAACAAAGGTGCTTTTGTGTTTGGGTCTACATTCCCAGCATGATCTAATGCTAATACCTGCTTGCATTGATGTTCATGTTCTTGGTGTTTAGGGGAGATTTTTATAGAGCAAAATGGAAATTTTTGTTTCACCTTCCCTTCAAGGGAGAAAAAAATCAGAAAACAAAAAGAAAAAAAAAAAGAAAAAAATTCCCAAAACGGAAAAACAACAAACCCAAAGCTCCAGCCAAACTCTGAGGTCCTCCAAAGTTCACACTATGTGAAAAGTGAAACTCTGAGATTTGTGTGGCATTATACTCTTTCCTGTTCTCTTAGCAACTTATGTTCAAAGGCCAGTAACTAAGTCAGGTGCAAAGGGACCTCAGGTGTCTATCTTTGAATTATAGAATCATAAAGAAGTGCTCCAAAGCTCTTGTCATCCTGGTGATTGCAAACAAAATTATTCCCTTGGCTATTGACTGAATTTCCTTCCTTCTTTATTGTTGAGGAAGATTTTCTATTTCTGGGCCTTTTTGAATGCTATAGGTAAGGAGAAAATTAAAAATGGCAGAAATTTACTTGTGGTGGAGACATAGCTCTTAACTACTGCAATAGTGATGTATACTGGTTTGATTGCCTGAACTTCTCTGATAATGAATGGAGAAGAAAAGACAAAAGCTGGCATGGGCTAGTTTGAAATAATTTTTTAAGAAATGAAAGATTTTTTTTTTGAGCAGCTGCCCAGCTTGAAAGAAATGCAAACATGAAAAGGTTTATGAGTAGCATTTCCTCTCAACAAGGTTTTGGCTACTATTAGATAATTTTTTTTGACATAGTGTTGCATGAGTGTGATACCACCTTTAATTATGATTGCCCTTATTATAATTTAAGGGCAGTGGGTATTGCTTGGGCCGTTGGCCCTGGCAGCAAGGTCTCAACGGGTGTCAGACAGAAATTTTGTCCCTCAAATTGGTCTCATTTTCCCCTCCATCGTCTACTGCCTTAGCTTAGAGGAGTTCTGATGAGACTTCTTCCTCCGTGCCTGAGACATACTTTTCCTCCCCATATGCAATACCCAAGGGAATGTTCCCTCCCTCCTACCCACCAGCCCTTTAGATCTTAGAGAAAAGCCTTAAAGGTTTTCTGCTTTCCACGGTGCTGAATCGCTTACCTTGTTTATTTCCGAGTAACCGCAGTGAAATTATTTCCTGATGGAATGGGCAGAATTTAGGCTCACTCCAGCGTCATGAATTGGAAACACCCTTTGATTTTTGCTTATCAGTGAAAAAGAAAGAAAGGTAAAGTATCACGAAATTTGGAGGGCGGTTACCTTGAGGAAAATAACGTGGACCATGTCACATTACGCATGGTGTAAGGAATGTGGTTCTTGTGACATGTGTGTGGCAGAAATTGTGTCTGACACCCTCACTGTGGGACTCAGTGTGTGGCAGTGAGGTTGCAGGTGAGGGGACAGAACTGGGAGGAGGGCGAGGAGATCTGTGCCAACTATGTAGTCTTTTCATCTAATACCAAAAGGTTGTTTGTATGGGTTAATTGGGTAGAATTGCTACTTACATTCAGGGTTTTTATACAGAAACCAAAGTGGTACATGCCTCTCATAGAGATGACTATTTTTTTTAAACAAATGAACCCTGTGGGTTCCTGCCAGCAGGAGTGGGGTGAGGTGGGGCTTATTACTAGGTTCTAGGTTTGGTACCAAGCTTTCTGTAGCCAGCAGCCCATTTAATACTTATAACAATGCCATCGATAGGGACAGAATCCAGGCGGTGAGACTTACACTCTTTCCATTTCCATGAAGCCTCAGGAAGGTGCCATGTGGTCTCCATTTTTGCACCATTAGTGCACCCCACCCTGCATCATTCCTCGGGGCACCTGAGGGAAACCTGGGGACCCTCTGTAGGCGTTCCTGTCTCCATCTTGCTCTTCCCTCCGCTTGAGCCTGGTGGTAACTAGAATTTGGCCTCTGTTACAAGAAGTGGTGAGTTGAAAGAACACACAGGCAGCAGCCAGCTGGGTCCCTCATTGAGTGATTCTGAGCTGGTTCCACTCGTCTCCGAGCCTCATTTTCCCCACGGGTGAAGTGGAGAGGAGCAGGAACCGTTATTACAAGGGGTTGAATGCCATCAGGTCTGTGCTTGGGACACAGAAGCTGTTGAGTAGACACCAACTCCGTATGTAATCTGGGAGTACAAACTGTATCTTGCTTATCATGTTGACCCAGTGCTTGGCACTCAGTGAGCACACAGGAAGAACCATGGTTCTGTTAGGGACGTGCCAGCAAAAGTGTTTTACCCTTGTGAGGTTTGAGGGGGTATTTCAGGCAAAAGAGTGCTGAATGAAGAAGACTCGGCTTTCCTTTCCTCAGATTCTGGCAGTCATGGACGGAGAAGAGTGGCCAAGGAGCGTGTCCCTTGCAAGGGACCACGCAAAGGAGATTGGTACTTGCCAGGGCACAGCTGGGCTCCGGAAGCCGCAGGCGCCGGCAGAGGGCGCCCCGGGCCCGCGGAGCGTGTGCGCTCTGGTTGGGACGCGCTCTGGGCGCGCGGCACGAGTCGCAGTCGGATGTTGACCACCGCGTAGGACCGAGCGCGAAGCGAGAGCCTGCTGGGTGCAGAGACCCTGGCCAGCGGCGCCACGCCCCACTTGAGTGCGGTAAGCAAGGGCGCCTGCGGGGCACAGTTTACCCTAGTTGGGGACACTTGGAGATGGCACGGGTAGGACGCGCGGGCCAGCTGTCCTGCTGCTTGGTGTGCGTGGGAGTGGACAGGGTCTCCTCTGACCTTGGGCTTTGGGGAGGGTTTAGGGTTTATCCTGAGAAGTGCCGGATGTCGGGCGGAGTTTTGTTACTGACAGTTTACTTGAGGTTTTGACATCGGGGTTCATTTTGCTAGCCCTGCTGCCAGCTGTCCGGGGACCCAAGGACTGGCAAGGTCTCCAGCGAGGATGAGCGCTCACCTGGGCCCCACCGGGCCATCCCCTTTGCCCGACGGTGGCCCCATCCCGGTGAACCACGTGTGGCTGTCGCCTACAATTCTGCCTGTCAAGCACAACCCGCCCCTAGGGGAGGGGAGAGGACTGGGGTTCGGGGGACGGGTGGGCTGTGCCCCTCGGGAATCCAGCCTGCCCGTGCGCTCGCAGAGCCAGTTTAGCTCTCTGCGTCGCTTTTCCACAGGCTCCAGAGGGGTAGCAGGAGGTGCTGTAGAGAGGACGTGTGTGCTGCCCTGAGAGGGTGAGGGCTGCCCAAGGGGTGCCCAGCGCGCAGGTCCAGGAGAAGGAAACAAAGCTACCCAAGTGACTACCCCTGGGAGTACCCTCTCCCAAGGAAACTCCCGGAGTCGGGGGCCCTGATCCTGGGTCCTGTCCGTTTTGAACAGTCCCTGGCAATTGAGGAGCAAGGAGCTGGGCGGCGCCGCTTCTCTGGAGACCCGAGCCGGGATTCCTTCCTTAAACCTGCGATTTTTTGCGCCTCAGAGCGAGGCTCTGCAAGCGGCACCCTTCCTGACCATTGTGGAGCCGGCGGTGCCCGTAGAAGTCCCTTTTCCGAGCTCCCCAAGACAGACAACCGCAAGGCGAGGTAGGTGCCCAGCAAGTGAATGGATTGAGTTTGACATGAGTAAAGCTACATCTGCTCAAATCTTGGCGAAAGACAGCGTGTTTTTCCTTCGCTTTTTAGGGTGTTGAGAGAGCTGCTGAAGAGTCAGGGGCTTGGCGGAACAAGGCATGTGTTTTCAGCTGCGTCTTAAAAGGGGAAAATTCCCTGTCATCACCCTAGAGGCAAGGAGTGACCCTGAAATGTGACCGGGATTGACTGGCAAGGCAGAGGCCTGGGTGTCTCGGGGTTGGTGATTAGAATATGCTAAAAACCCAGTGCTTTCCCTGAGGGAACCTAGGGATGAGCTGGTACTTGTGACAGTGACCTGGAGCAAGGGAGTCAGAAGACAACTGTAGAAAGCAAGAGAGACCTTGCCTAGGGCTGACGCCAACTGCCAAAGGGAAGTTCCTGCCACGAATGTTTTCCATCCCTGAGGGAATGCTGGTGAGATCCTCTACCCTGGGGAGCAACCGGGGCTGGGCCTGGGCTGACTGTGAGGATAAATCGGACTGACTTCCTATCTTTGCTTTCTACTTGAGGGGCATCAAGCCCTGATGTGCATTCCTTCTGGAAGATGACTCTGAACACCTCCAGCATGGATGAGGCTGGTCTGGTCGTGGAGAGAGACTTCTCCTTCCGCATCCTTACAGCCTGTTTCCTGTCATTGCTTATCCTGTCCACTCTGCTGGGGAACACCCTGGTCTGTGCTGCTGTCATCAGGTTCCGACATCTGCGGTCTAAGGTGACCAACTTCTTTGTTATTTCCTTAGCTGTGTCAGATCTCTTGGTGGCTGTCTTGGTCATGCCCTGGAAAGCTGTGGCTGAGATTGCTGGCTTTTGGCCCTTCGGGTCCTTCTGTAACATCTGGGTAGCCTTTGACATCATGTGCTCCACTGCGTCCATCCTCAACCTCTGTGTGATCAGTGTGGATAGGTATTGGGCTATCTCCAGCCCCTTCCAATACGAGAGGAAGATGACCCCCAAGGCAGCTTTCATTCTAATCAGTATAGCGTGGACTTTGTCTGTTCTCATCTCCTTCATCCCCGTGCAGCTCAGCTGGCACAAGGCAAAACCCACCAGCCCCTCTGATGGAAATGCTACTTTCCTGGAAGAGACCCCAGACAACTGTGACACCAGATTGAGCAGGACATATGCCATTTCATCCTCCCTAATAAGCTTTTACATCCCAGTGGCCATCATGATTGTGACCTACACGAGTATCTATAGGATTGCCCAGAAACAAATACGGCGCATCTCGGCCTTGGAAAGGGCAGCTGTTCATGCCAAGAATTGCCAGACCAGCACAGGTAATGGAAATCCTGTCGAGTGTTCTCAGTCGGAGAGCTCCTTTAAGATGTCCTTCAAAAGAGAGACTAAAGTTTTGAAGACTCTGTCTGTGATCATGGGGGTGTTTGTGTGCTGCTGGCTCCCTTTCTTCATCTCCAACTGTATGGTGCCCTTCTGTGAGTCTGGGGAGACCCAGCCCTTCTGCATTGATTCCATCACCTTTGACGTGTTTGTATGGTTTGGGTGGGCTAATTCTTCCTTGAACCCCATCATTTATGCCTTTAATGCTGATTTTCAGAAGGCATTTTCAACTCTCTTAGGATGCTACAGATTTTGCCCTACAACAAATAATGCCATAGAGACAGTCAGCATCAATAACAATGGGGCTGTGGTGTTTTCCAGCCATCACGAGCCACGAGGCTCCATCTCCAAAGAATGCAATCTGGTTTATCTGATCCCACATGCGGTAGGTTCCTCTGAGGACCTGAAAAAGGAGGAGGCAGGGGGAATAGCCAAACCTCTAGAGAAGCTGTCCCCAGCCCTATCAGTCATATTGGATTATGACACTGATGTCTCTCTAGAGAAGATCCAGCCCATCACACACAATGGACAGCACCCAACTTGAACTCCTAGAGGAATCCTGGCATGCAAAAACTAAAGGAGATTTCTTTAGGGCTTGCTGTTAAGAATCAGGGTCTGGTGAGACAGTGAGATGTCAAGAGAGCCCTCTGCTGCTTCCAAACAGACAACTAAGTATATTTTCAAATACATTCCAGTGTGTTTTCTGTTATTCATAGCCCTTCAAACTGGGACATATGGGAAACCACAAGGGACACATCCTTGAATCCAAAATAATTTTTGAAACTGTTGTCTTAGGATGTATGAACAACTTCATTTAAAAGTCAAACCTTTCTGGAAAGGAAATGAGAAGGGTTGAGTTTGCTGTATACAAACAGGTGCTAAAACTGTGTCAAGCAAAGTTTTCAGATTGTAAAGGTAGGTGCATGCCTTCATAAATTATTTCTAAAAAAATTGAGCCTTATAGTAGGAATGGATTTCTTTTTTTCAGAATTGAGAGATGCTTTGTTGATACTGATTTTATTTATTTATTGTATTATATGTATATTTTAAAGCTATCATAATCTATATTTATCATATTTAATAGAATAAACAGTGCGTTATCTGAGATTGAGCTGTCCGTTGATCTAGCACTTTATAAGCCAATGAAGCAAACACAGACTCTGATTTTAAATGTTCATGAATAACTCCTAGAAACACAGAAGAGGCTGACAGGAAATGAAGTTGTCATGATTTCTTAAAATACAGTGACGTTAATAAATACAAGGTGAGAATTGACAAATGCTGTGAATGCTTTTCTTTCCCCTAAAATGATTTTGAAAAAAAAATATAGCTACTATTGTGTTCTAAATGTTCTAAATGGCAAAGTCTTTTCCCGGGAGAATCTGCAGTTCTGTAAATATCTTATTTGAAATCTAGCTTAAGAGGAACACAACTTTGCATTTATAATCTTAGGTGTAAGGAAAAGTATATGCCACTTTGTATTTATGTAAAATAATTGGCCTTTTCCATCTTTTCTCATTTCATGCTTCAGATAGCTTTTCTGAACCAAACAAATGGCAGTCTTGGATAGAGATATGTAGCAAGGACAGTGAATTTCCTTCATTCTGGGGTCACAGTAGCTCCACGGATGGGCAAAGCTCAAACCCCACATCTTTGTTTTCCCAGGTCAAACCAAGCCACTTTTCTTGGGGCTAATTCTGTAGCTCTGTAACCTGAACTTAGAATTGACTTTTAAAGAAATGGTCTTTAAATGTTAATGGTATAATGAATAGTGCCTCATTATCCTCGAAGAAGGTACAGTACTTTTGTTGATGGAAGGAATGGGAGACCTCATTCTCTTTGGGTGTGTTAAGTACCCCAAAGCCATCAGCATCTCTGAAGAATGTTGTCGCTTTCTCTGTGCGTTGGAATCAGGTTCCCATGTCATAGCATGGACTGTAAAAAATATCATCAGCCTCCCTTGCCAATGCTAACTCCTGAGGGATATTTCAACAGAGTTTTTTTTTCTTCATGTTTACAAAGTAGTGTTCTTGATAAGCAATTGACTTAACATGTAGATGAAATTGGTAAAAAGAACAAAGATCTACTGAAGAATATTTCCTGGATCAGGTCTGAGTTATATATGTATTGTGAATGTTTTCTTAATTTTTCTGCCTGTATGCTTTCTTACATATAATAAAATTATTTTGTGAACTCAAATGAACCTTGCATGAGTTGTGTTGTGTTTGTTAAATGTATTTTAAAAGCTGGAATATAATATATATAATATAAATAAGAAAGCAAGAGTATTTAACAAGAGTATTTACATTGCTTTTTTAAAAAAATTGGAGTTTTTTTCCTCTTGAAATGCTATGTGTTATCTTTGAATATTTAAGTAGAAAGTGTTTTCTGATTTGGGATCATACTCTTTCTTGTGTCTTATTTTCCCTTTTAAAGAAATCTTTCTTCACTTGAGGAACTACTTTAAAATTTTCAGATTCAACAGCTTTCCAAAAAGATTGGCCTTTTATTCCTAAGTAAATAAAGTTAAAATTTCAGAAAAGACTGTACTCTTAATATGGAATTATTATGAGCTTCTGGCTGATAGAAACCACTTTATGTGTGGTATTCACTTTTAATGCAAATTATAATAGATTTTTTTTTCTGAAGAGAATAAAAGGTTGTAATTCTGGGTTTAAGAAATTGCCAAACAAGGCATATTCTCAGGTCCTGCTAAAACTGCTACTTAGTTAATTGATATGCTGGTCTTTTTTTTTTTTTTCATCCTGGAGACGAGCTCAACAGCAGGTGATAATGAAATTAAGGGTTAAATTGATCACACAGCAGATGGTGTCTTTTTAAATTCCCTATTTGCCTTCCCCAGGCTTCAACATGTAATGAACATAATCTAGAATGAGTACCTGTGCCTTTTCCTTCTGCTTCATGCATTTCTGGATATCTTTACTTTTTAAAGTTTAATTTTATTCCTAAATCAGAAGCTCAGCAGCATAAATTACAATGCTCAGGCAGAGTTGTCACTGTCTTAACTGATGATACATGACACAAAAGCATTCTTTTACTGGCAAGAGAGTGAAATGTAAATAATATGTTACAAATGACATTAAATAATTTTACAGCTCAATACTTTTAAAATGAGCATATACTTTGAGCTCCTGGCATACTGGATTGATAAGATGTTATGAAATGTTAATTTTACTGAAAGAATCTTTCAGCCGAGTTAATTTGTAACTGTAAAAGCAAAATTACAATATGACTTTCATTTTTATTTTTAACTGTGGTGATGAATCTTAATAATGCCAAGTCTATGTGAAACACTTTAACAAGTTAGAGACAATTAAAAAAAATTCCCCCCCTTTTTATCTAATAAGTTGCCTTTTCTAATGGAATATGCACATTGGTTTTATTAGCCTCTGACACAGTAGGAAAGGAGATTGAGCAATGGGCTTCCATGCATAGAATTTGGGTGCATTTGGGAAAGTCATTGATTTCTTCTAGATCTAAGCAGGTCACACTCTGAATCTCAGTTGAGCTAATCCATTAAATAGCAAAAGCAAAACTTTTATATTAACTTTTCCAATGGAGGGATCACCTGTCCCCCTCCTCCCAGCCCTCAAAGAAATCAATATGGAGTCTAACTTTAGGAATTTCTGAATTCTCTGCTCCCTGAACAGCCCCTCGTGATTTCTCCCTGGTATGCACCAGCAGCGTTTCACCCTATTTCTACCTCCTATTCCTAGCTGATTTGTTTCAGACAGGCTGGTGTTCACACTGCAGCTACAATTTTCTGAGCAAAACCAATGCTGAATATTCATCACTTTGAGCCTGTTTGCCCAGTTGTGAAATGGAAACAGATGTGCAGGTTCCTGTGAGGGTTAAAAGGAAGACAGGGTGTGTAGAGACCTGAGCATTAAGATGTTAAGTTCCTTGGTTCTTTGCAGGCTTTCTATTTTGAAAATATCAATCATTTAATATTTGTTACATTTGTAATATAATGCATCTGCTACATACTTGACTTTTTGATGTTTGCCTGATGGAATGGAAGTGACTTCTAGCGTACCTGTGGTTTGAGATTCTCCCAGATAATATTGTCTTCTGCTCTGGTTATCTGTTATTCCAAAAGCAAGCAGCTTCTCATATTTGTGTGGTTAAGAAAGTTGCCTTAAATTACCACTAAATAGTGACTGAATAAATCTAACCAAAACATTTTAGTCCATCCACTCTCCTTATTTTGCAGAATTTGTTTCAGGAATAATCAGTTAATAACCTGCTGGCTCCACACTGTCAAAGGCAGAACCTGCTAGTCAGCATGGTCTTGTTACTGGGGTTATTCGCAGGATATAACCTGGTGGATCATGAGACTGTGGTACTCTATAGACTTGACATACCTCATTCAATATGTTTAAGATGCCCTGGATAGAAAACATAACAAACCAACCTGTTTACTTTATAGAGGATGGAGGAATGGTGCACATTATAGCAGAAGCAACACCGCTAGGATTTTGTTACCAGGCCAATCTGCATGGCCTTCTGTCATGTTAAGTAACTTCCAGGGGATGTACAGAATTAAAAAAAAAAGCAGCATCTGGACTTTAGACTGTTACATCATTCAAAATTTAGGAGTTGTAATTTAAATAGTATTAGAAGCTCAAGAATAATCTCTGATTTAAAAAGGGTTTAACTTTCTAATCATTATGAGAAAATGTCCTAAACCAGTTAGAACTTTTTTCATAATCATAGACTAGACATTCTATCTGCTCTCAAAATTGTGAAATATTTTTAGCTGTTAAAAAGGATCTGCTTTGAGTGGTATCCACAGAAGTGAAGCTATCTCTGAGGCTCCCTTGAGCAGAGACACTGGCAAAGTGGCAGGTGGGAGTCGGACCTAGAAGACTGGAGTACAGGGCAGGGTGTTTCATTTCATCTAAACAAATGGATATATTACTTCATATCCCTTGAAAATGCGTTAGTTTTGTTTCTACACAATAGGGTTGGATAAGCTGCTTTCTGAGATATATTCCAGTTTAAGATTAGGAGATATGAGACCTATTATGGGCAAAATCTGATTCTGATAGCTTCCTCAGGTTGGATTTCCCAAATCACCATTCTCTGTGCTATTGGAAAGCTCACAAGGCTTTGTATTTATAAAATATAAGTAGGTCTGCATAAGAATGCTTTGCTTAGCATTCTTTGATGGCAACCAATAACTTTGCAAGGAAAAAATTGGTCTCGTTAAGAGCCTTCAGGAGTTGGTCCCTGACAATCTTTGCAGCCTTATCCATTTTTATTACCTCATTGATATTATTTTCTAGGCATTCTGAACTATGTACACTTCAGAGAGTCCTTTGTTCTTTTTATGCTTGGGGTACCCTTCCCTACTCTGCAGTTTACTCCTGCTTCCCTTTAGGATTACACTAGGCACAACTGCCGTAGGTCTCCTTGACATCTCCTTTCTGGCACTACTCTCATCTTTTTTTTTTTTCCCCAAAAGTGACCATACTATCATGGAAAAATCTCCTTACTTCCATATTGTGTTCCTAAATGATGAGCATATTGAGAACAAAAGCTATTTCTTCCATCCTCTTCTGTAAATAGTCCAAAGGATCCAGGATATACAGCTCTAAGGAGGTGCCCACTATATCTTTGTTGAACAAATAAAGGAATGAACAAATCAAACCAGGAATGATAGGACCACAATGTTAGTGATGTTTCTTTCTAATTTCTTTGGGTACAATTACCCTCTGATGGCTGAGGCCTATAGATTGCTGGAGTCTGACATGGTGGCACAATGAAAATGACATATATATTGCAGGAAAAATATGTTATATGCATACATAGACATGCACATATTTGTGTGGATGTATATATAATACATATATGTGTGCAAGTATGAATGCAAATTGATGCAATTTGTACATACTAACCTTTCAGGAGCATTTTCTATGTCTTAGACCATGTGCTGGATGCTAGAGACTCAGAAATAAATCAAGTAGTGTCACAGTCTCTGAGGAGCTTTATAGTAGACAGAAAGGAGACACATATACAAATCAATCAACACCAAAAAGATGTTCTGAAAGTGTGGTGCGTTGGAGAAGGAAAGCATTCTCTTTCAGGTAGTAGCAATAGCTCTGTTCTACTGAGCTTCAGTAACTACAAGCCTGTCATTGTGCCAAGCACCGTACATTCACTGTATCATCCCATTCCTATGTTTGCCTTACAAAATGCACACTATTACCACCATCCTCAACTCACAGATCAAAATAACTGATATTTAGAAACAGCACATAAATTAATATTCAGAGAGCTCATGTAATGTGTCTAAGGTGGAACAGATAGTAAATAATGGGGCAAGGTTTGGATCTAGGACTGTTCTGATTTCAAAACCTATTCTTCATTACAAACCTGCTCTGCTTACCAGAAAAGTTTTACCTAGACAAGTAACGTCTTAAGAAATTTCTAAATGACTTCAAATGTTGGTGCACTTAGAAATATGCTGTTACTGATATTTTCAAATATGCACAAATGTAGAGAGAAGTGTAAACCCCTGTGGACCCATTTCATGACCCAGCTTCAAACATTAGCAAAACCAAGGCTGATAATCTTTGAAAGAGTTAGGGGAGCAAAGACAACAGGAAGTATGAACCTTTGGGGAAAGCATAAAGCTGAAGACAAGCAGATTTCTGCAACATTTAAATTTCAAAGATATGACTTTGTAGTGATCAAAAATAACAAAACAGAGAAATGACTTATTCAAGGGCCATTTCTTATGTTTGCAGAACAATTTGATCAGGGTGCACTCAATTTATTTTATTTTTATTCATTTGTTTTTTGGGTAACAGGAATTGAACTCAGGACCTCATGCTTGCCAAGCAGGCACTGTGACACTGGGCTATGTCCCTGACTCACACTCAATTTATTTTAGCAGACATGTCTACATCTGTCCGGTGCCCAGCACTGTTTTTTTTTTGGGGGGGTATGGAGAGTGAGAAAGAAGAGGACAGGATAATGGGGCTGTTGGGGAGGTGGCCCTGGAGAGGTTTGGGAGCAGCATGCAGGACTGGAAAGTAAGTGGGTTTGAAGGATGGGAAGAACTTTCACAGAAACAGACAAAGTGGAGTAGTTGGGCTAGGAGCGGAAGTATCTGCAAATACGGAGCTGTGGAAAGGGTGCTGGACAGATTTCCTGAGTATAGAATATGACATAGACATGTGAGTCAGATTTATTTCATGTTTGACTTTGGTCTCAAGTTGTATCCACTTACCCATAAAAGTCTCCACGTTTATTCTTTATGGGTGAGTAGTACTCCAAACATCATACTGTTGCCCTGGTGTGAGAAACTTAAAGAGTAAATAAGGTCCAAAATTGTACAGTAGGTATTGCAAAATGAGAAGAAATTGTTCGAAAGGAAAAGGGGTCTAGGAGGGAGAAAGGGTAAAGGAAGGAAGGAAAAAAGAAAAAAATGCAGGATAGTTATATTACCAGTTTCTCTTAGTTTATTGAAAAGGAAGGTTTGTGGTACTATCATTTGGAGAACTTTTTATGCCCATATCTTGTACACTGAGAAACTTCTTTGAAGATAACAATATGCAATATATTAACTATTGTTTTTTCCCATTATTTTTAAAGATTTTATTTTAAAGAGAAAAAAGACACAGAAAAGAAAAGCCAAAAAAGACATACAACAACTATAAGAGCAACAAGAAACCTAAAACAATAACAATATAGGCTTGAAAACAAGTTGATAGGAATTTAAAAATGGTTGCAATATTATATATTGCTACCTTCAAAAGAATTTCTTAGACTACCCAATATAGACATGTAAAATTGTTTTAATCATATGAGTATTAACTTTTCTTTTCCAAGAACTAATAGAATTAATAGTATAATCATCTTAGCTGTCTTATGTATATATAAACAAATTTATATCTTTTTCCTTCTCCTTTTCTTATTTTTGCCTTACCACATCTCAGTTATTTTCCCCCTTTGAGCATTTTCTTACCCTTTCACAATATCTATTGTAGATTTTGGATCTTGTTTACTGTTTCAGTTTCTTACACTAGGGAGCCAATATGGTATTTACACTTGGGAGCCTGATTTATTTCACTTATAAGAATGGTCTCATCCATTTGCCTGTAAAAACCGTGATGCAATCTTTCTTTATAGCTGAGTAGTACTCCACTGTATAAAAATACAACTTTTTTATACATTCCTCAGTTGATGGACATTTGGGTTGTTTCCAAGATTTGACTACTACAAATTATGCTGCTATAAACATGGGTGCACATATATCACTGTGGTATGATGTCTTCATTCTCCTGGGAAAATGCCCAGAAGTGGGATAGCTGGGTCAAATGGTAACTCTAATCCTAATTTTTTGAGGAACCTCCACACTGATTTCCAGAGTTGTTGCAGCAGCCTACACTCCTAGCAACAGCGGAGAAGGGTTCCTTTTTCTTTACAACCCCTGCTGCATTTGATTTCTTGAACTTGGCTATTCTTTCTGGAGTGAGATGAAATCTCAGCATTGTTTTAATTTGCATTTATCTAATGGTCAATGATACTGAACATTTTTTCATATATTTATTTGCCATTTGTATTTCTTCATCTGAAAAGTGCATGTTCATCTCAGATGCCAACTTTTGTGGATTGGGTCTTTGAATTTGGGGAGCCTGACGCTTTTCAATTCTTCATATGTTGTAGATAGAAGTCTTTTGTGTAAGGTACAGTTGGTTAAAATTTTTTCCTGTACTGTGGGGTTTCTTTTCACTCTGTTGGTAATTTCTTTTAAAGTGCAAAAACTTTTTAATTAGATGAGGTCCCAGTTGTTGATTCTGAGAAATGTTTCTTGTCCAGTTTGATTTTTGTTCATGAACACTCTGCCTACTCCTATGTCTTCAAGATTTCTACCTACTTTGTCTTCCAGTAGATTTGGTGTTTCTGTTTTAATATTTGGATCTTTGATCCATTTTGACTTTAGTTTACTGCATGGTGATAGACATGGATCGTTTTAGCTTTCAGCATATGGAAAGCCAGTTTTTCCAGAACCACTTGTTAAAGAGGCTGTCTTTTTTCTAGTGAATTTGGCCCTTTTGTTAAAGATAGGGCAGCTGAGTGTTAGTAGTTGTGCCTACATCTCTAAACTATTCCACTGATCTTCAGGTCTGTTTTTATTCCAGTACCATCCTGATTTTATCGCAGTATCTTTGTAGTATAACTTCAAGTCAGGGATTGTGATGCTTCCTGCTTTGCCTTTACTGCCTACAACTGCCTTTGCTATTCTAGGTCTCTTCTGGTTCCAGATGACATTTAGGAGTGATTTCTATAGATCTGTGAGGTATGCTAGTGGCATTTTGTTTGTAATTGAATTAAGTCTGTATAACAATTTTGGAAGAATGGCCATTTTCATAATGTTGGTTCTTCCTATCCATGAACAAGGAATGTCTTTCCATTTTCTGAAATCCTCTTTGATTTCTTTTTTCAGAGTAATGAATTTTTCAATGTGTAGATCTTTTACTTCCTTTGTTAGATTGATTCCTAAGTATTTTGTTTTTTGGGTGCTATTGTGAAGGGTTGGTTTCCCTAATTTCTCTCTCAGTGAGTTTGTTGTTTGTGTACAGGAATGCCATTGATTTCTGAGTGTTGACTTTATATATTACTACATTACTGAATTTGATCATTAGATCTAGAAATTGTTCAGTTGAGTTTTTGGGTGTTTTATGTAGAGTACCTTGTCATCTGCAAATAATAATAATTTCACTTCTTCCTTTCCTATCATTATTTCTTTTATTTCTCTCTCCTGTCTAATTGCTCTGGCCAGTGCTTTTAGAACTATGTTGAGTAGGAGCAGTGACAATGGATATTCTTGTCTTCTTCCTGATTTTAGGTTGAAAGGTTTCATTTTTTGTCCAGGTAGTAAGATGTTGGCTGTTGGTTTATCATATATGGCTTTTTATCAGATTGAGGTAAAGACCATCCAATTTTTTCTTGGGTTTTTATCATGAATGAGTGTTGGACTTTGTGAAAAACTTTTTCTGCATCCATTGAGATGATCATGTGATTTTTGTCTTTGATTCTGTTGGGATGTTTTGTAATACATTTATTGAGTTGCGTATGTGGAATCATCCCTGCATTCCTGAGGTAAATCCCTCTTGGTAACAGTGTAATCTTCTTGATGATTTGCTGTATTGTTTGCTAATATTTTATTGTGGATTTTTGCAGCTATTTTCATTAGGGAGATTGACCTGTAGTTCTCTTTTTTGGTTAGGTCTTTCTTTGGTTTTGGTATCAGAGGAATACTTGCCGCCAGGTATGAGTTAGGGAGAATTACTTCCCTTTTAATTTCACTGAAAAGTTTGAGGAGTGTTAGCATTAAGTCTTCTTTGAATTTCTTGTAGAATTCAACAGTGAATTCATCACGATCTGGATTTTCAATTTCATTAACTGAAATTGGGTTATTCAGCAGTTTTAGATTTTCTTGATCCAGCTTTGCTAATTCATATGTTTCTACAAATCTGTCCATTTTTTCTGTGTTATTGAATCTATGACAGTAAAGATTTTGAAGTAGGTATTGATGATTTTCTTAATTTCCATTGGGTGTGGAGTAATTTCACCCCTTATTGTATTAATTTTGTTTTCTTTCCTTTTTTGAGAAGGTTGACTAGGGACTTATTAATTTTATTTACTCTTTCAAGTACCATCTTTTCAATTCTTTGTATTGTTTTCTTAGTCTCAATTGTATTAAGTTTTGCTCTGATCTTTATAATTTCCTCCCTTCTTTGGGCTTTAGTCTTGACTTACTCTTCTTCTGTAGATGTTTGAGGTGTAACATCAGGTTGCTGCTTTGTGTTTACTCTGGTTTCCTGATGTGAGAATTCACCACAATACATTTCCCTCTGAGGACTGTTTTAATTGTGTCCCACAGGTTCTGGCAAGTTGTATTTGCATTTTCATTTGCTTGCAGATATTGTTAAATTTCTTTTATTTCTCCTGTTGCTCATTGATTATTCAGGAGAGTATTATTTAATTTCCACATGTTTATTGAGTTTTGAGTTTTTTTGTCAGTAATTTCCAATTTCATGGCACTGTGGTCAGATAATACGCATGTGACAACATCAATTCTTTTGCATTTACTTAAGCATGTTCTATGGGCTAGTATATGTTTTATTTTAGAGAATGTCCTGTGTGCAGCTGAAAAGAATGTAGATGTTTTTGGGTGGAAAACACATCTACTAAGTCCATTTGTTCACTAGTTTGATTCAGTTCTGCTATTTATTTGCTGATTTTTGGTCTAGTTGACCTGTCTCTTTGTGACAATGGAGTGTTCAAATTCCCTGTTGTGACTGTATTATTTCTTACTTGATTTTTCATGTCTAATAATATTTGTCTTACATAGCTGTGTGCTCCCATATTTGGTGCATATATATTTATGATTGTTATTTCTTCCTCTTAAAGATTTCCCCTAACAAGTATGTAGTGAACTTCTTTATGTCTTTAGATCATTCTTGGTTCACATTGTCTGCAAACAGAATCTCTATTCCTATTTTTTCTGGGTTCCTATCACATGGAGTATTGTTTTCCATCCTTTGACTTTCAGCCTATGAATTTCTTTTTGAGTTAAATGTGTTTCTTGTATACCACATATTGTGGTGTTTTTTCTTATTCTACTCTGTCAGTCTGTTTCTTTTGATTGGTGAATTGAAGCCATTTACATTAATGGCTTATCTTTAATATGTATTGGCTTATCTTTGTCATGTTATTTTTCTGTTGTTGGTTCCCTACTTTTGCTCCTCTGTTAATTGCTTGTCCTACTTGTTGTTTACTTGTTCTTTCTGTTGTTGCTCTTGGAATTGTAGTCATTTCTGTCTTTCTATAGAATGTCTTTTAGTACTCTTTGTTGAGTTGGTTGGGTTGCCATGAAGTTCTTCAGTTTTTCTTTGTCATGGAAGTATCTTCTTTCTCCATTGATTTTGAAAGATAGTTTTTCAGGGTACATCAATTTGGGGTGGCAGTTGTTTTATATCAGTACTTGAAATACTTTACTCCATGCTCTTCTTGACTTGATGGTTTATGTTGTCTGCAGTGATTCTGATAGACTGTCCTTTATAGTTGATCTGTTTTTTTTCTAGAAGATTTTAATATTCTGTTCTTTTGCTGAATTTCTGGAACCTTGATTATTATATGTCAAGTTGTAGATTTATTTTGGTGATGGCTAATTGGAGTTTTATATGCTTCACTTATCTATATGTCAGGTTCTTTCCTATGTTTGGGAAATTTTCTGCTATTATGTCTGCAAATAGTCTTTTTACATCATTTGTGTTGTGTTCTTTTTCATTGACACTTATTACCTTATATTGTTTCTCTTTGCATCATCTTGCAACTGTTGAATTGTTATTTCCTGATTTCTTGCTATTGTAAAAGCTGTTTCCTTTCATAATCAGTAGTAGCAATCATGTCTTTGAGGTCTGAATGTGTATCTTCAGTTTTGTTCATTTTGTTTTGCTAGCTTTCAATGGAATTTTTGATTTCCTGAATATCTCCTTGAAACTGTTTCATGCATTCTAATTGTTTCTTGTATTGTTCATTCAAGGTTTCCATCACTTTTCTTTCCTGTATTTTTTAAATCTATGTCTTCTTTGGATATACTCACCAATTCTTTCATTATATTTATCATTTCTGTTTTTACCTGAGGGATTATATCTGATCATATTTCCTTTTGGCTTCCTGGAATTGTTTCTTTATTTCTCTTCCTATTATTTCAAGATTTCAGGAGTGTCATTTCCAGATTCATCCATGTCTATGTCTCCTGGACTTGATCTGGTTGGGCTGGAAGTTTGAGACTGTGTTTTGTCCTTTTGTTTTGGCATTTTCTTGTGTTCCTCTGAGTCAGCTAGATGCCAAGTCCTTGCTGCTTTTTATTCTTGTAGGCTGTCCAGAAGTGGGACTTGCTAAGGGTTACTGTTTGTTCCAGGTTGGTGGGCAGAGACACTTGGTCCCAGTGGGCCTAATGAGGGTTCCTAGATGACTACAGGTTGCTAGGTGCAGGTTCCCAGTTCTTGTGGGCCTCAGAGATGCTTCCTAGGTGTGGATGGGTTGTTGGGCACAGACTTGCAGTCTTAGCAGGTCTTACCAAGGGCTCCCAGATGACTGTGAGTCATTGGGCATAGGCTCCCAGTCCCTGTGGGCCTTAGAGATGGTTTCCAGGTATAGGCAGCTTGCTGGGCACAGCATCGCCATCCCCACAAGCAAGCTTCACTGAGGGTTCCTAGGTGTGTGTGGGTCACTGGTTGAAGTTTCACAGTCTTTTCGGGACTCATGGAGGGTTCTTGGATGACAGCAGATTGCTAGGTGCAGATGCTCAGTTGCTGTGGGCCTCAGAGATGATTTCTCCTATTAATTGTTTTTTTTTGTACCGGGGATTGAACTCATGACCTCCAGCTTGCCAGGCAGGTGCTTATGCAGCTGAGCTAAATCCCCGGACTCTCTTATTATTGTTATGGCAATTTTGTTGTACTTTTCTCTATAAAAGGAAAACTAAACTAAAAAAAGAGAACATTTTGTAGAGCTGAAAGTTTGACCCACAGGCTGTCAAATGACCTGCTTTGGAAGGGGCTCTGGTCTCTCTAGGAATCCCTTTCTTGTGTACTGGAAATGATAAACAGATGGTCACATGATACTTCCTGGGTTGAGTAGGAGCCCTTCCTTTTCCACACTTACTTCTGCCACAGTGGCTTGCTTATTTTCTCAAGTACTTGCTGGTAATAACTCTTTGCTTTTCTTTTCCAACTGGGAATCCTCTCTCCTTGCCACCCTTATCTGTTTGAGACTCACCTCAGGAATGAGATCCCTTAGGCCCCTTTCTACTCCCTTCTCCACAGTCTGGCTGCTCTGGTTCCTGTCTCTGCGGGTCTGTGTGCAGTTTGGGTCCTGTTTCTCCTGTGACCATGGTGGTACTTGTCAGGTACAGTATGTTCTTTCCAGTACAACATTCCCAATGCCCAGCATATGCTGGCATACTGTAAGCCTCAAGTAATTATTATTACCATGAATGAGTGAATTAAAGGTTTTTGAAATGACTACCTAGGGGCTTAATTTACCATGAAGTTGACACCACTGAAGTTATAAGGGCAGATTTCAGTTGAGTTAGATTTCTCTTCTATTGTCAAAATTCTGGGAAAATAAGTGAGTTAATATTCAAATGTCAAACCAGTGCTCTTCCTCATATCAATGTGTGTGGATAGTGATCCATCCTTTTACACTGGAGAGAGAGAATGTCAACCAAATGTCACAAATGTGTTCTCAGTTTATCTATTCACATGCATGCCATGTGGAGAATGAATTTTTAGGTCAATGTATTTAGCATTATAAACATGTTGACTGTAATTAAGATAATGGTCAGACTCATTTCTAAGATGCTTTTTAAAATGCCCACTGCTGCTTGCTGTTAAGTGTGTGTGTGTGTGTGTGTGTGTATTCCCTGATAATTCTGCCAAAACAGCTGTGGATTTTTACTAGCTTGATGGTGGGGGTCGGTATAAAACAGCAGGTTTTTGACTGGTGTAAGAGGATTATAGGGGATTCACTATTACACAGCACCAAGGGCAAAAAAGTGATGGTTCTGGCTTTTGTTTAAAAAGCCTGGTCATAATGTTTTTGAAGCAAAAACACATTGTAATGCCACTTTTAGAAAGCATCTGTTGGTATCAGGATTGAAACAAAAGCCTTGCTCCTGGGACTGTGAAATTTAGTGTTGTACTTGGATGAAGCTCCATCCAGTAGCAGAACTTCTGGGTTGGAGATAGGAAACAGATGCTTTCCTGTCCTGTTCACAGCAGTGTAAATTGATATGGCTAAGTGGAAGGAAGAGTGTGATCGGGGAAATCAAATTGTAACACATGCACATAGTGTGACTCAGCAATTTTGCTTCCTTGAATTTATCTATCTCCTTACCTGTGTGCTCAGAGGTGAAGGCAGAAAGGATGTACACAGCAGTCACACCTGTACAAGTCGCTCTGAGTCCAACTTAAGTAACAGGGGAAAGAACAATCAAAACACAGCATGTTGTAGAAGCCAAAGAAAATTTCCCCTCTCTCCTCTGAGGGTTAACTGAGAAAGACAGATTAAACAGGAGAAAAGACATACAGAGTTTTTAACATGCAGGGAGGCAATCATACAGTGTAATTAACCTCTGGTGCAATATTACCCAGAAACTTGTCAACCCCCCCACCCCGGTTTTTCTGTAAAGGAGGAGTAATATGGAATTAGACAAGTTTTAGAGGAAGAGTGAATGATTTTTCAGGCAACTCAATCTACTTGGAGATCACAGAATGGCCTGGGACAAAGTATGTTTGGCTCACAGAACAGACAATGGGTTGTGATTCTCTGTGGGGCTGAAACAGAAGACATTAGTGTGTAACAAAGGACTGCCAGATGTGTTGAAAGGCTTTAGTCTTCCTTTTTGTGATACCAGTTTAGTTCAAAAAAGCTCAGGGATAGGACCAGAAGCAGCTATTTCTGTTTACTTTTTATGGGTCTAGATTTTAGGCAGATAAGAGAACTTTGCAGAGAGACTTTCCTTGTGCTTACTGCGGGGTGTGGAGGTGGGGCAAAACAAAGAAAGGTGAGAAGGGGCTTGACTCAGGTTCTGGGATCTCTCCACTGTGCTTTGGCACAGTCTCTGGCTCACTCTTCCTTTGACTTTCCCTCCCCTCCCCTCCCTCTCCCCTCCCCTCCCTCTCTCCTCCCCCTTTCTCCATTCCCCTTTTTTCTCTTCTTTTCCCTTCTCTTCCTTTTTGCTTTCTCCATCTCCTTTCTTCCTGTTTTGTTCCTTTCTGCTTTCTTTCATTTCTTCTTTTATTTTGTTTGTTTTTATGACACTGGATATTGCACTCAGAGCCTTGCACTGAGCTATACAGCCTTAGCTCTTTTTAAATTTTGTTTATTTTATTTTTTGAGACACAGTCTCACTAAGTCACTGACTTTAGGGTTTCTAATGCCTCCAAATATCTATAGTCTGTAGTACTTAAAAAGAAAAATGAATTTAAATGCAGTGTTAGGGAAGAGATTTCATGACATTTAAAAGTAAACAGAAAGTTATAAACCAATATGAATTTTTGTATGCTAGATAGATAACTATATGTCTAATCTCTCTTAGTTCATCAAAAAGAGCAGTTTGTACTCTCATTATCTGATTGATCACTTTTGTGTCTAGATTTTGTAACCTGAACAACTAGTTCTAAGATAACAATATGTAATATATTAACTAATATTACTTCCTTACTTTTTTCTTTTTTGAAATTTTGTATCATTTCTATCCTTTTTTTCTATTTTGTTTTTCAAAATAAAAAAAACATAATTTTTACTTAAAAAAACAGCATAATGTTGAAAATTGCTCACTCATCTAAATAAATAATTGAAACAAAAAAATAAATATACTCAAGTAGACAAATCTTCCATGCAGACTTCTCAGTCAGGGGGGTCTCCAGTCTTTCAGTGTGGACTGCACACAAGGATTTTGCTTCTCTGTGATGTCTCTGGGCAGAGGAGCAAGCTTTGGGTAGAGCCAAACTGAACTGGGAAGAGGGACTTTTCCTTTTTGTTGGGCATGTTCCTGGGTTTTTCTAAGAAACTTGTTTATGGATGCCATAAGTGTGACTGAAATGAAACACTTCTTAGAAACATTGCCTAGCTGAGTGTGAAGCATGATGAATCTAGCTGTAGTGTTTTGCCGATAGGGAGTCGGGTTGGAGGTAGAGAGGGATGGAAGGGGCTGGGGCTGGGAGGCCGGGCTGGGGGCTTGGGCACGTCCTTGAAAGAAAACACAGTAGAGAGCACCTTATGTATTTGTGAGCTCCTCTCTGAATGCCTCTGGCCTAATCACAAATGTGTGGTTTGACTGAGACTGGGAGCATTTGGTCACTAGCTTGCAAATGTTCAACTGGCCAGTGTAGAGCAGGGACATAGGGCAGCCCAGCTCCAAAGCCCAGTACATTTCCCTACCAAGTTGGGGGTCACGTGTAACAGCTGTTTTAGTTCCTGGGATCTGAAACAAAGTGGGCCTTCTTGAGGAACTGCCCTAAGACTTTTAAAGATTTCCACCAACTCTCCCTTTTGATGCTCCAATGCATATGAGATCAAAAATATTAAAATGTTCCCGTGTTTATTTTAAATATTTATGCATGCATATTTTGCTACAATAAAGGGCTTCTATGTATTGTTTGTAAAATTGTTCTTTCAATTTTGTAGTTGAATTTTGTCATATTTTAGAGCCAATGTATCTTCCTCCTCAAGTCTCAATATTCTTGGATGCTTTTGTAAAACTCAGGACAACAGCGACTTCTCAGACCTTGGTCCTGAACAAATCTCAGCAAAAATTTTCTCCAAATTCTGGATGCGATTAAACATAGCAAGAGTTCTTCAGCTGTTTCTTCTGTTGAGTTCTCTTTTACTTTCTAGCTGGCTAGTTAGAGCTCAGAAGTGTATGGGCCACTTCCAAAACTCAGTGTGTGATGGTGACACAAATTACTCCTGATGATTTTGAAACTGAAAAACATGTCTGCATTTTTTTCTTTGGTTTAACCTTTTAAGAAGTTTTCAAGTTCTATTATTCTCATCATTGACATAGATATTTTTATGTTTAATGCTCCCACTTGCTCATTTTAGCTGTTTCTAGAGAATAGCAATGGAGGCTTCAAGTAATAAATGCAAGGTTTAAGAATAAAATCAGGGGAGTAATTAGGGGAGTATTAAAGGGAAACACAGGCTTGCTTATTTGGTTTTTTTTTTTCCTAAGAAGAAGAATAAATATAAGGACAAAACATAGGAATCAAGAAAGATGAGTCAAACGCAGAAGCATCACTGCAGCCAGATGCCAATTAGAGAGAACAGATCAGATCAGCTCTAAGTGTGTCCACCAAGGTTCACAGGCTGGAACCTTGGTTCTCAGCCTGAGGATGTTGAGAGGTGATAGAATCTTTAAGAGGTAGAGCCCAGTGAAAGTTGACTAGGTCACTGGGAGTGTGCTCTCAAGAGGGAGTGATGTAGTTCTCATGGGACCCCTGTTAGCCCCCCTAGAATGGTTGTTGTAAAAAGAACAAAGCTCTCTCCCTCTCCCTCCCCTCCCCTCCCCTCCCCCTCCCTCTCTCCTTTCTGGAGACTGAAACCAGGTCATTGTGCATGGTAGGCAAGTACTCTACCAGTAAGCTGTATCCTTAGCTGATCCCTTTTCTTATTGCTTAATTTAGATGTTTTCTGATAGCAACAGAAAGCAAACTTATGCAATGTCTGGTAATCAGCTGTAGAGAGAGGTAGCTATAATAGAGGTTGTTGAATTATTTCAGACATAGGTTTGCATGGGAGAGAGCCTTTGGGATCTCTTAGAGAAGTAGTTGCCAAGTGCTTTGGAGAGAGTAGAGTTGCATGTCATACAACTTCTTGTCAGAGTCCCTCAAACTTTACTGTAAGGAACCAGGAGGAATTGGCAGTCATCTTGATTTTCCCTTTGATTATTATTAAACTATAGATATGCATTTGATAGAGATTCTGAATCCAATAGAGGAGGAGAGGGAGATAAAGGAAATGAGGCAATGGAGGAAGAGGGGAGGACAAATGGCAGAATGAGCTGTGGTTTGTAAAAATATAAGTTCTGCAAACTCACTTTTAAAAATTATTTTAGAGTAGTTTTAGATTTACAGAAAATTAGTTACTATAAATAAAGAGATCTCATATCCTACACCCAGTTCCTCTACTGTTAATATTTCACATAACCATGGTTGTAATTAATGTGCAAATATTGATGTATTCTTGTTAACTAAAATCAGTGACTTATTTGGATTTCTTTTGTTTCCCCTTAACATCCCTTTCCTGTTCTAGGGTCCTATCCAGAATCCCACAATACATTTCATCATCATGTCTCCTTGGGCTTCTTTGGTCTGTGACAGTCTCTCAGCCTTTTGTTTTCAATGACCTGACAGTTTTGAACAACTGGTTAGGCATTTTTTAGACTGTCTCTCAACTGGCATTTATCTAGTTTATTAAATTAGATTGAGGTTATGGGGTATGGGGAGATCCTGCAGGCGAAGTGCCATTTTTATCAGATCATATAAAATATACAATGTCAACGTGACTTATTACCTTGATCACCTGACTGAAATAATCTTCTCTGAAAAGTTACTCTTCTTCCTTTCCACACTGTATTTATTCTTTTGAAGGCCATCATTGTGTGTAGCACCACTTAAAGTGTGGGGCTGTCTATGTGAATTATTTTGAATTCTTCTGCACAAGAGTTGTGCTTATTTTTTGTTTGTTTATTCAATTATTTATATCAGCATGGATCATGGGTATTTATATTTTATTTGAGTAACAATCTGATATTATTTTTTGTTCAAATTGCTAAGCTATGGTCCTTGGAATCTTTTGGTTGGCTCCTGTGTCCCTTTGATCTGCCTCTATCATTGTTTTCTTCCTGCCTATACTTCCTTACTTTCTAGCACTACATGATGCACGAGGCTCATCTTGTATGTTTCCTGTTCCATTTCTAGGACAAGGCATTTCTGCAGAGAGCCCAAGTTCCTTTTATGGAGACTGGCATTAGAAACCAGGATCTGGGTATTGGGTAAATTCACTAATATTGGGGTATCATTTTTTCTGGGCTTTCTTAGTTGGCAGATCTGAGAAATACTTGTGCATACTAATCTGTGTATATAGATAAGTAATCTAATATCTGTATTAAGCTAAACATGTAACCACTTATATCTGTATTAAACTAAAATGAATTCTTTGTTGTTGTTGTTGTTTGAGACAGGGTCTCATCCTGTAGTCCATGCTGTTCTCAAACACACGGCAATCTTCCTTCCTCAGCCTCTAGAGTGCTGGGCTTGCAGGCATACACCACACACTTGGCAAAACATGAATTCTTGTTAAAGTCTCCAATTTGAGTCCATTACTAAATGGGTCATTCTAACCACCTCCCCTGGCTTATCTATGTCTTCTACTCTATAGACAGGAACCTGGCTCCTACTGCATTTCATTCATTTAATGAAGGCTAATTGTCCAATTCTACTACACATGTATAGAGATCTCAGAGTTAACTCATAATCCAATGGGAGTCAACTTTATCGGCGTTCACATGTTTATGTGCATTTCCTTTTGCCTTTGAACTTCCTCTTGCTTTTAGTCTTAGACTCCATCATTTCCAAAATTATTTGGGTGAGACATTTATCCCTCTGCTCTCTTCCCTGGAGTTGTTTCATCCATCTTTAGTACAATTAAATTTATTTATTAAAGACTATATTCTAGTATTATCAGAATTTCTAAATGATTTTTTAAAAGGGATGCATACATTAAAGTACATACTTTGTGTTGTAAAGAAAGTTTGGTAGGGTTTGAGAAATGGGTAGTGTCATGTATCTAGCATTATTGTACCAAACAGACTAAAAATACACCCTGTGCTTTGCCTTTTTCCATGACCTTTCCCTTGCTAAGCCCTTGGCAACCACAGATCTGTTTACTTCCCGTATAGTTCACCTCTTTCAGATTGTCATATAAGTGGATTCATGTAGAATTTTTAGACTAGCTTTTTTCACTTAGCAGTATTAATTTAAGATTCACCCATGTCTCTGTGTGTCTTTCTTATCTCTTTCTATTGCTCATTAATATTTCATTCTATAGATGTAATATGTTTACTCATTCACCTATTGAAGAGCACCATGGTTGCTTCTGGTTTGGGGTGATTATTTTAAAAAGGCTATAAATATTTACATGCAGGTTTCTGTGTGCATGTATTTTTGAAATCAGTTGGGTGAGTATTTGAGTGCAGTGACTGGGTGGTATGGCAAACTGTTTTATTTTGTAAACATTCACCAACCTGGCCTCCAAAGTAGTTGTACTATTTTATGTTCTCACCAGCAATGCATGAGACTTCTTGTTTTTCTTCATTCACAAAAGGAATGGTGTTTTCGTTTTTAAGTCACGTTAATACGTATGTGCTGGGACGTTATTGTTGTTTTAACTTTAAATTCCATCATAAGGATAAATTATATTGATCACCTTTCATATGTTCATTACCTGTGTATCTTCTTTGGTGAAGTATTTGTTCAGATCTCTTGCCTACCTAATTAACAGCTGAAATTTCTTATTTTTGAGCTATAAATCTTCTTCTTTTTTTTTGAAACAAGTTCTTTAGTGGATATAATTGTCCTTTCACTGTCTCACTAGTGTCCCTAGGTTTTAAGTTTTAATAAAGTCCAGCTTATTAATTTTTTTCTTTCAAATGTGCTTTTGATGTTGCATCTAAAAATGTACTACAAACCCAATGGTATATTGTTTTTCTCTTATATTTTCTTCTAGATCTTTTTGCACCTTTACTTTTCACACTTAGATATGTATAATCCACCTTGAATTAATTTTTGTGTAAGATGAAAGTTTTGGTTCTTGGTTTACTTATTTATTTTACATCTGTACATCCAATTGTTCCTGTGCTAGCTGTCAAAAAATGAAACACATTTTACTCTTTTGTCAAAGATCAGTTAACTACCTTTACATGTTTCTATTTCATTGCTTGTTAGCCTCTGTGTTAATTTATGTTTATTCTTTTTCCAATATCACTGTGTCTCGTTTACATTATCTTCATGCTAAGTACAGTTCAACTTTGCTCCTTTTCAAAATTGTTTTGTCTATGTGAGGCTCTTGTATTGGTAAATAAACTTTAACATCATTTTGTCCATATGTATAAGATTGCCTGCTGTGATTATAATTTTGATTGCACTGAATATACTGACCAAACTGGGAAGAACTGACATCTTAACAACATTGAATCCTTAAATTATCTCTCCCACTTATTTATATAATTGATATTTCTTATCATTGCCTTATACTTCTTTACACATAGATTTTGAAGATATTTTGTTAAGTTTATAAGTATTTCATTTACTGGTAATACTGTAAGGGATTAAAAATTTGAAATTTTAATTGCTCATTATTAGTATATAGGAAAGCAATTGACTTTTAACATTGATCTTGCTGGGGATTCAGCTTAGTGGCATAAGTGCCTGCCTGGCAAGTGCAAGGTTGTGAGTTCAATCCCCGGCACCAAAAAAAAAAAAAAAAAAATTGATCTTGTATCTTGCAACGTTGCTGCATACTAGCACTAGTTTTGGGAGTGTGTTTTGGTAAATGTTTTGAGATTTGTGACCTAAGCAATCTGTAAAAAAACAGTTTTGTTTCCTATTGGATGCTTATTTTCTTCCCTGGTCTAATTGCATGAGCTAGGATTTGCAAAAGGAGATTGGATAGGTGTGATGAAAAATCTTTTCCTTATTTTGGGGAGAAAGCATCTCTTCTCACATAATTAAATGTGTTGCTAGCTATGTACAATTTTTGTAAACACACTTTATCAAGTTGAGAAGGTTTTCCTCTATGCTTAATTTGTAAGGGTTTTCAAAATCATGAATGCTTGGTAGATTTTGTAAAATGCTTTGAGTGCATTTGATGATATCATCATTGATTTTTTTCTTTAGCCTGTTGATATGGTTCATTACATGGATAGATATTTGAATGTCAAAACAACCTTGTGCCTCTGGAATAAATCCTACATAGGCACCATATAAAAAGTTTGTATACACTGTTGGATTTGATTTACTAATTTTTTTGAAGAATTTTATTCTTATGTTCATGAAAAATATTAGTCTATAATTTTACTTTTCTATAATATCTTTATCTGGTTTTTGATACTAGAATAATTCTGGCCTCATAGAATACATTAAGAATTGTTTCCTCTGTTTTTGCTTGCTGAAATGTGTTATAGGAAATTGGCACTATTTGTTTTTTAAATATTGGTAGAATTCACCTCTCTGGATCTGGTGCTTTCTTTTTTGAAAGGTTCTTAATTATTGATTTGATGTGAAACACAGATACAGAGATATTCAGGCTGTATCTTCTTCCTTGTGTGAACTTGATAGTTTATGTCTTTCTATGACCTGTCTTTCCTTTTGTCTAGGTTAAGAAAGTTTTGGGCATAGAGTTTTTCATACTATACATTACCTTTTTAATTTCCATGGAATCAATTATAAAGACATTTTGTCACCATTTCTGACATTGTAACTTGTGTCTTCTCTTCTTTTGTTGGACTTAATCAACTTTGTTGATCCTTCCAAAGAGCTAGATTTTGATTTTATTTTCTATTTTTCTGTTTTCAGTTTTATTAACTTGTGCTCTAAATTTTTTATTATTGGCTTCATTTTTTGTTTTGATTTTTTTTATTTAAAGAGAAAAAAACAGAAAAAGGATAGAAATATTACAGAATTTCAAGAAAAGAAGATAAACAGTAAGAAATCACTAGTTGATAAATTACATATTGTTCTTTTAGAAATAGTTTTTCAAGTTACAAAATTAAAGCACACAAAGTGGACACTTAAGCAGTGAGAGTGCAAATAGATCTGTTCAACAATCCAACAAGAACCTAGAAATATGGTCATCAATCCCACACACCTAAACATACATGTAGCTATACCTTTTATAGCACTTCCTATTTCCTCTTTTTTACAATAGCAATTATACATTTTAAAAATTTTATTTAAAGAGAAGAAAAAAAGCAAAACAGAAAAAAGGGTAGCAACAATACAGAATTCTAAAAGAAAGAAAGAAAAAGAAAAAAAAAGAAAAAAATCCCACTAAGAAATCACTAGTTTATAAATTACATATTGTCATCTTGGATGTAGTTGTTCAAGTTACAAAGTTAAAGGGTACATAGTAAACATTCAAACAGTCAGACTACAAACAATTCTGCTTAAAGATTCAACAAAGATTCAGCAATATGGTCATCTATTTTACATACTCAAACATACATGCAGTTATATCCCTTAGAGCACTTTCTTTTCCTCTCTTTTTTACAATAGCAATTACACATTTTTCTTCTATTACACTTGTAGTTCTTATTTACTTTTTTACACTAGAGACACAATATAGTATTTATAAATATGATTCTTATTTATTTCACTAATGAGCATAGTCTCAAGTTGTCTCCATATACCTATGAAGGCCTCAAGATCATCCTTTTTTATAGCTGAGTAATATTCCATTGTATAAAAATGCCACATCTTTTTCATCCACTCTGCGTTTGATGGGCATCTTGGTTGTTTCCAGGATTTAGCTATCACAAATTGTGCTGCTATGAACATGGGTGCACATATATCACTGTGATAGGAACTTTTCAGTTCTTTGGGGAAAATACCCAGGAGGGGGATAGCTGGATTGAATGGGGCTTCCAATCCTAGTCTTCTGAGAATTCTCCATATGGATTTCCATAATGGTTGCACCAGTCTACATTCCCACCAACAGTGGAGCAGTGTTCCTTTTTCCCCGCAGCCTCGCCAACATTTGTTATCAGTTGATTTCTTGAAGACAGCTATTCTTTCCGGAGTGAGGTGGAATCTCAATGTAGTTTTAATTTGCATTTCTTGAATGACCAGTGATGGTGAACATTTCTTCATGTATTTATTTGCCATTTGTATATCTTTCTCTGAGAACTGTGTGTTCATTTCAGATGCCCATTTTTGGAGAGGGTCTTTGAATTTGGGGGGCTTGATGTTTTTCAATTCTGTATATGTTCTGGACACAAGTCCTTTGTTTGAGGGGTTGCTGGTTAAAATTTTTTCCCATTATGTTGGTTTTCTTTTTACTCTGTTGGTGATTTCCTTTGAAGTGCAGAAACTTTTCAATAATATGAGATCCCATTTGTTGATTCTTTGAAGTGTTTCCCGTGCAGTTTGTGTTTTGTTCATGAATTCTCTGCCTACCCCTATGTCTCCAAGACTTCTACCTACCTTGTCTTCCAGTAGATTTAGTGTTTCTGTTTTAATATTTAGGTCTTTGATCC